>RQOL01000618.1:2454262-2539727 GCA_013076295.1 Sanderia malayensis | reverse complement strand
TGAAATCTTATGACTGGTGGCGACTTTTATCCGATCGTGAATTGTTTTGCTGATCTCAGCACACAACTGTTTACATTGATCATGATCATAATCATAATCATAATTCTCAAGTCGTTCTTTGAAGACTTCTTCAGCGAGATTCTTGATCTCCTCTTCATAATTAAGCTGAGTTATGTTTGCACGACGTTTCTTGTTTGGTGTCTTGTTTTGTATTGTCAGGAATGTTCGATTAGGGTGTTGTTCTACAACTGTGTGCTGTGGCTCGCCCGTTGGAGTCGTGTTCGGTAGTGTCGTTCCGGTTCAATGTCAGTAGATCGACAGACATGATGTTGTCTTGACAACATTGTTCATTGTAAAAGACTTCCTTGATAGCAAATACAGTTTCCCAGCGTGACAAACAGCTCAATTTAAAACCAAGCAGCTCCAGGTAAACTAATTCAAAATTCCGTAACTGATGTTTTTAAATTCCCAACGTTATGCGAACTTAGCTTGCCTCGATTTCAGTTATCCCAGTAAACACTTGGTAAACGCGCTTCCCTTCTTTCGATAGATGCACTTTCTATATCTGTATTGCAAACAACTGTTTGATGATGGATAGATTCAATACCAGCATCCAATCTCTTCTCCTTCTCAACGCAAATAAATACTCAACAGCAAGACGTGTGCGTTCCAGCAATAGCAAAGCATGAAAGTATTCTCTTTAAAACCGCACTGAAACTAACGCCTGGATAAGCCTCATTGAATTTGCCTGGAAAGGGCGTGCACAGAATTCTTTCTTTACACATCACAATAATAACTTGATACTCTCAATTTCTACTGTTTTGTATTGATACAAGGCAATCAATCATTCTTATGTCACTTGAATCTGTTGTATTCGCTTGCCAAAAGGAACAAAGACTGACCAATCAGCCAACTGTTCTCGAGCAGGATACGTCAGTTTGCTCCAATCATAAAATAACACAGGCGTCAACGTCACTATCAACGTCAAGATTCTATTGTAAAAACCTTACCTCTTCAATAATCAATAAACATCGCAAAACAAATTATTAATTTTATGAAGCAAAGCACGCCTATTACGCCTAATTATATTTCTTTATTTACTTTCATATTCAATCAATGGCCAAATGAATGGTGCTATCGTAATGAAGTAATTAAACATCCCGCCAGCAAATATTAAGTATGCGCATATATTATGTATAGGAGTATCATTATATATCACTTTTGGATCTTTCATAACAGGCTAGTACTCCAATAAGCCACAACAATGCACTAGAGGGCCAACACTAAACCTGCAATGAACAAGCATCAGGTAAAAAGCTGACACACCGCACAACTGGAGTTCAGCTCACCAATTTTTAAAAATTTCTTTAAAAATATTGAGTTCCAGTCTTGTTTCTGGCCTAACGCACAAACAAATATTCATATATATAGATTAAATGGTAGATTGGTCCAAGAAGCTGTCACGTGATGCTCTGCTCGCCCCCAAGATGCCTAAGTGATATCAACATTCCATGTATACAACTAGACCCCAGCTATCAATTCTTAAAATTTCCGCTAAATCGAGTTTAAAATCTGGTCCAAAAGACCAATTGGACATTACATGATATATTGGATGTCTCGTGGTTCCATTGACCATATCGTGACCAGACTCGTGAGAAGCTAATGAGATAGTTGGATAAACTCAATTGACAATTGATAAGTCTTGAACAATTTGCATGTGCAGTTGGGATCATATTTGAAGATTTACAGCCATAGTTGTTGCTTTAATTTTGTTATCGTTTCCTAATCGTATATAAGAAGAGTTTACAATAGTGCAAGCGAAGACAATTTGTGTTGCTGTTGCATGTATGTATGTTGCGGCACGAACAAAGCTCATACATCTCTGTCCTGACATGCAACTAAAGTATAGTAATCTTTTTCTTGAAGGGGGATGGCGGTAATGGCGGTAATAACAGTCTTTTGCGTTCAAATTGGGCCCATCTACACGAGAAGCACATCTGTTCAATGTAAGCACATCTGTCGTATTTTAAACCTGGCATTATTAGAGAACTGGGTCGAGCTTTGTAATATTCTAGTGACGTGTACATGTATAATTAAACAAAGTGGGGAGCAAGAAAGGATCTCAAGGGTGTTTAAATAATATTTTTGAGTCCTTTAACAAGCTTTACGTTTGGCAAACTCCGTATAAGAAAAGATAAACTTGCCAATGGTGTTTCCATGGTGGAAACAAAGCTTTTTGAGTCCATCCATAGGCAGTACTTTAACTTAACTTTAACTTTAACGCCACTACTGAGCATCACCAATAGCATTTTGCTCAATCAAATAAAAATAAATTAAATTGTCCACTGCAAAATGTGACGATGGGAAGGAACTCAGCCAAAAAACCAGTAACACTCAAACCTGCCCCAACAGGTGAAAGAATTCCAACATAGCAAAGCAAGCTACTGACAATATATAAAGACCAGATGAGAGAAAAGGGTTCTATGTTGTGTTTTCAAATGCAATTTACCCAAAATGAATTGAAGTGAACAATAATCCTTGTGTTTTCCTGCGGAATCCGTCTTAGATTGCAAAACACTGCTGATATCAGCAGATGGTCTTGTAAGTCCATAGAAAGATGAATATTTGATCGCAGGGGATATGTTTTGTGTTTCTCGATTTCTGTTCTGTTTCCATTAGCGTGACAATTAAGAACAGTGCGATAAAAACAATTGAAAAAAAGCCCCTCTTTCATTCTTTCACTCGAAAGAGCTCTAAATCCAATCACCGAATCAGAGCAGTTCGAAGCTTTGCAAAATAATCCGATTTAATTTAATACTCAGTTCACATGAAAATCAATTCAACATCACAACATGAAATGCCGAGAACGGCGAATATCAAGCGATCGAGTTAAGTATTTGGAAACACGCCCCGCCCCGATTCCAAAAATCACAAGTCCACAGGAACATTCTCTCGAATTCAGACTGGATAAAAGAAAGGAGAGGTTCAGGGGGTGTAGAATAAAACAGATTAACAAAGTCGAAAATCAATTCATTTTAATTCAAGCCATTTCAAATACATTAGGTTCTTAAATACTTTAGATATAGCATTTTATTTCTTTGTGACGCCTGGTCTTATTTATATATAAACTGTTCTAGTTGACACAACTTTCTTGTATAAATATTGCAAGCCCAATATTGGCTGTCTTGAATTATTCTATTCCGTAACATAAGCAATGCTAAAACATAACAAATAAAACAGAGGAACTTATGCTTGTACCCTTTGCTATTATGCTATTGTAGCTATGGAATTTACACATTCAGAAGGTGTGAAAACATTGCTGGCGGACCTGGCAATATATTTCAAATAGATATCATACCAGGAAATTTGATGGAAGATAACAACTAATTTACATAATAGCAAAGGGTGGGCAATCGGTGACCTGGATATTTGTTTAAATTGAAGAAATATTAAGAAACATAACAGTAATAATAGTAATAGTAACTGCAGTTAAAATAAGATATACTACTTCTACAAACAAACTTGATGTGAAATAAGATAATTGGCGAATTTGAGAACAGAAACATCTCCATCAAATCGACGAATGGAAATATGAATTGAGATCAAATATCGCCGATCATAATAACAATACATAATAATAATAAAAAGAATAAAGTACAATTGTCAATAAATCCTTATTCTTAGAATTCTTACAAATTTGTGTTTAACACGAAGATACAATGCTGTTTGTACAATTTTAAACTGCATTTTTAGATTACTATATATGTTTTGAAATAGACTCTTAACGTGCTTAAATAGATGGACAAACCGTCTGCGGTAATTATAATGAAAGGAAATTTGAAAATATGTTTGTGGAAATGGAATTTGAATATCACGGTGGTTGAAGTGAAATAATTATTCAACTATTTGTGGTGCAATATGTCAGCGTAATAAATTAAGCAAACATTATAAAGAAACAAAATATAAACAAAAATTCAACGAAATATAATAACAAAACAATTGTGTGGTGAAACAGCAATATCTGGATTGGGTAATTAAATAATAAGAAATGATAACAAAAGAAGTGAGTTTGACGAAGGGTGAAATGCAAACAGACACAATTAGTCATTGGAAAAGAATTACCACGTGACACAAAAAAGAAAACGAAAGCCACTTGTGCAGAAACTGGAGGTCAAATTTTTGTAAAATCACGAGTTGTATGAATGACATCATGAAATAAAAATAATTACGTAAACAGTTCATGGATTGGATTGGACGAATGATGAAAAGGAGATGGGTGAAAGGATCGCGTGTAAAAATTCCTGCGCAATGAACTTTGATTGAAATTTGTAAACATCAAGCCTTGTCTCTTCTGTCTGCCCGGCATTTTTGCAGACAGTAAAATGTAAAAACGTATGAGCACGAAATTCAAAATATTAATAATAACGATAACAATAAAGCAATAATAATAATAATACTAGTGAGAAAAAGACGAAAATGAAACCTCTGTAGAAGTATGTAAACGAAAAGAAACCTGCTGATTGTTGCTCATGATGGTTGCTGTTGATTTTTAGGCTTCTTGAAGGATACTTGTAATGGCTTCCCTCTTTCTAAACAATAGCCATTAAGACGAAGGATAGCACAACAGGCTTCTTCGTAATTGACCATATTGACAAAACCGAAACCCTTACATTTCTTCTCTTCATCCGTAATCACTTTGACACTGTCGATCGCTCCGAATTTGCAGAACAACTGAAACAATGTGAGTTCAGTTGAATTTGCAGGCAGATTGTAAACAAATATACACCAGGGTGACATGGAATTGGTTGGGTTAAGATTGGCTTGCAGGTTCATGGCACCAAAGGCATTGCTTGCATAATTACTTAGGCTTGAACTAAAGGCCGCAGCTGTTACCGGTGAATACAAGCTTTGGTTTCTTAATGTTGCAGGTGAAACATTGGCAAGTCCCTTGGCCTGGGCAACGCTATTTATCATATCCAAACACATTTTCTGACTCGGTGGATTGGCAAATTTCACTGTTAAGGGTTTAATGGCACCAGGAAGATCTGGTATATTATTATTCAAGGCATCGATAGCTGATTCGGCTTGTCTTCTCTTATCAAATCGAACAAAACCAACTCCCTTGCTGCTGCCTGATTCATCTTCGAGAACTTTACAGGTGATTATGTCGCCAAAACGTCCAAATAATCTGGCCAGACTTTCCTTTGGACAATTCAACGGCATTCCACTAATGTATAGATTGGCATTTTTGATTTCATTTGAACTTGGACGTGCGTAGCTGACTTTGATAGTCTTGTTTGTCAACTTCATACCACCCAACGTTTCAATGGCTCTTTTTGCATCAATATTGTTGACATAATTTACAAAAGCATAGCCAAGACTCACTCTTGTTGTTTTATTTTTTATTAATTTACAACTTTCAAGTGGGCCTATTGACGAGAACAGTGTTTTTAATTCTTCCTCTGTCATCTCCTGTGGCAGGTAGTTACGATCAAATTCGTCTTTGATCCTTCATCTTCGAATTCATCTTGCCCGTTCGCAACTACAATTTCTCCTCCTGTTGGCGAATGTCCATTTAAATGAATTTGTGAATTTGAATCCATTTCCATTATTCTATCGCCACCAAATGAACACGAACAAATAAATAATCAACAAACTAAATAATAAGTCCAACTTAAAATGATATGCAAACGGAAAACGTCTTTACACGCCGTATACAAATAAAATTCCCCAACACAAAAACCTTTCCAAATGAACTGAACTCATTTTACGTATGTTGAAAATTTTATTACGAGTCACTGAACCAGCTTTTCCGTACCACGTGCCTTGTAAAGATGGTTAATTTGCATACATGCGATGATTGGTTGAACTCTCCTGCATTGAGCAACATGATTGGGCAGACGTGTGTAACTATTAACAACACGAGGACCATATCCTGATATGGATATACACAATGTATTGTTCTGGCAATAATACGCAGCTTGCTTGTGCATTAAAAAGAAGAAAGATTGTCAATAGACGTGGGAAATTCCTTTGTTTGAAACAATCACCTTCTGCGCACTTTTTTTGTCTAGGTTATACAATTTTCCACTTGATTGATCATGAAATATTTAAAACGGCTTCCAATTCAACCACATATCGCAGGCCCTAAAACCATCTGTGTTGTCAGTTTTCAATGCACATTCGAAATAATCAACGTTAAGAAATCCGTCTTGGCAATACATTGCCAGAATTTTCGCATCCATTTTTTATGACTTTCAAACTAATCTGATCTGATAAACAGACGTACAAAACACAAAAAGAGTAAGAAGAGACGAGAGAGCTTTCACCCTAATCAGTTGGCAATCAAATGTAGTCACTTTTCAGTTGCATAATTCTCTTTTATTTCATATTCAACATGCAGGATTATCAGGATGGTGATGTATGCGAACAAGACACCATGTGCAAGACTTTCACTCATCAACGCGCCAACGCCCTTTCATGATCACAATCGCATAATTAGCCCGCACTCCGCAATGACGTAAGCACATTCTTTCCTATTTCCCATTCATTGTCAACGAACAACTGATCCAATGAATAATCTTGCTCATCAAAATCACCAATCACGATCAAAGTCAACCAATCAAGTCACACGCCAAGTCGCAAAGGCTCATGGTAGAAACATAAACATAAAATGACGTCACATCTCTTGAATTTTCGCATTTCGCATATTCGAATTCAAATCTGCAATGCAATATTATCTTAATCTTCTTCTTGCATTGTGTGGAGCTTGATCGAATCAATAATTTTAGGACTCCTCGATAAACAAAGGCCTTGCCTAAAAAATATTTCCCTCCCTCCCAATGCACCTGGACTACTTATTTATTTAGGCCTAGCTCAGCAGACTGAAACACAACAAAATATTTCGATAACAGATTTGAGCTTACTTGCAAAAGTTTCGGCAGATAACGACACGCCGGCCAAGCCAATTCATTTTAATTAGATAAAAGACTTTCAACCATCTGCTTCTTGTGCTGAGATGACGCTGTTTCTTTATTCTTTTTCTGAAAATAAATAAAACACCGACTTTTAATAAAAAGATACCCTTAAATTTAGCACAGAACCTTCACTCGACCTTCACTATGCATTTTAAATACATCTGATTGCATCTTTGTGTTTTCAGCAATCTGCAATTGTTTATATGTATATATACAGAAGAAAAGTCAGGGCGGGGAATATTAGGCCAGCCGTTTTCGTACACTAGTAGTAAATATTTTAAGCTTCGCAGCAAGGGAAGATTTTCAGGCCCTTACATTACAGTTGGCTTACAGCGTGATAAAATTCATCATTATTCATCACATAATCTAGTTTTAGCCTGTTACAAAGACAAGACCTAATTTAATGCAATGCAATGCAGGTCATTCCAAGATTCCAACAATCTATCAATGTTTAATGCTTTAAGTAAGTTGTGCTGTAATCGCAAATCGCATATAGAAGAATAGTAAAATAAAAGTGATGTATATACATTATTCGAACTTTCGGCATTGTAATGAGAGGAATATTACACAAATCTAATAATTATCGTTCTCAAAAACTCCAAAGCCTGCTCATCAACATCATATAGACTTGGTCAGACCTAAATAAACACTTGTATAAGTGTTGATCTAATGTTCAAGAAATCGCAAGGCAAACTATTGTTGTTGATATATAAAGCGAGTATATTCTGAACTTTGCTAAAATGCTTTCCATTGTCCAGAAAAGCGAATTGAGAATTTGCAAAAAAGGTTTAAAAACGTGATTTGAATATTTTGAAATCAGCTGCAAAAAGCGTGTCTTTTTCGTTAAATATTAATGTATTTCACCAATTGCAGAAGTTTGCAAATAAAAGATTATTTTATGTGCAGCAATTTCGTGTTTTTAAAATGAGAAATGACAATGGGTGTGGTTTCACAAACTTCAGATCTTATATCAGATGTAATTAATGCTCAAATACATGCAAATTGTGAGCAAATTATTTTTCAAGAATATTGAGATTCTGAAGAAAAAATAGCCGATAACATCAACCAACTTGCAAGTATTTCAAAGTTCCTGATATTTTATTCTACGAATCAAAAATTTCTTTTTAGTTAGTTCCAGTTGAGATCTTTCATGTATTTTACAAATTATGATGTGCATAAAATACGACCAGCAAACCTTGCGAATTTTCAACGAAAGAACAATGAACAATAACAATGAAAGATTAGGCCAAATATATCACCCTGGGCATCCACCCTTAACCAAAACAAAATAAAATTGTGAAAATTAATGAAAATATGGCTCACAAAAAGTGTTCTGTTTCCTTGCATACTTTATAACGATTATTTGTTGTTTTGTCTATGCTAGGATTGTGCAGTAAGTCTCAGCAACACAGCAGAAATCCTTAAAATTAATTTTTTAGGCATTTTCCTGCGCAGAAGCCTATATAATGGCACTGCGCATGCACGCCCACCTTTAAGGCTTCTAACCCTAACCCTAACCCTAACCCTAACCCTAACCCTAACCCTAACCCTAACCCTAACTGATACACAAGACACTGTCAGTAGTATTACGTCATGCAGGTTCCTGCGCAGTAGCCTATATATGGCACTGCGCATGTACGCCCACCTTTAGGGCACTCTAACCCTAACCTTAACCCTAACCCTAACTGATACACAAGACACTGTCGCTGGTATAACCTCATGCATACTCCTGCGCAGTAACCTATATGTGGCACTACGCATACACGCCCACCCTTAGGACATTAGAATTTTAAATTTATCAAAACACAAAGTAGATGTTCTCATCAGGTTTTGAACCAGTGGTCTTCGGCTTAGCGTCCAGGAAAATTACCGGTGGTCCACAGCAGCCCTTCCACGCAGAGGAGAAGAGTATAAGGTCAAAAGAATGAACGCACCAGACACATATGGCAAAAGTACAATAGAGGTGGTCAATACCACGATAAAAGTTGTCAAAAGACGAAAGGATATAATATGAGTTCGATGTAAAAACATTGCACAAGAGAAGTCATTCACTTGAAAGATGTTCTATGAGGTCATGTATCTATGACAATTGGTGCCTCCACAAAACAAAGCTACTTTCAAACTTAAATCTATTGGTCTCTATTGTAATTGGAATCACATTGACCAATCAAGTGCGAGTACTCTGCTACCTATAGACGCTCTAAAAGGAATTCCTTTTTCAACGACGAAGACGAAGTTTTACATGTCGATTTATCTCATGGTGGAGTTTGCTGCACGTATTTGCTGAAGTATTATTGCAGCATGTAGCAATGACACAAGCTTAAATTGTCTTTTGAAAAAGATTCCTCAGTAAAGAATATTCTAAAGCAATAATGGCCTTATTAAATCGTCAACTGAAATGGAAGACAGCCGATAAAATACCTCTCGTTGAACAAGAAAATAAAATTATTGTTAGGCCTGAAGATGAAGACGAAGAAAATGTCGAAACATTTACACAGAGAAGCATATCTATTTGGATGTACGATGCTGTGTTTATTTTAGTTGAGCATTTGCAATACTATGCATTATTACTTGCACTGGCACAAAGATGGGGTTGGCCTCTTGTTTGGATCAAAGCAACTCATTTCACTTTTCTTGCAAACTTTGACATTTGGGAGTTTTGGAACGTAGAAAGCGGAGCTTATAATCGTTCAACAACTGCATTTGTCGACACGAATAAACTTGGATTTAACTACTCATCGTATTTCGCTTCTTGGGGAACTCTTATTTCCATCGTTGCTATCATATTCATTGGATTTTATGCAATTTTGGCAAGGAAAAGGCCTTTGTATTTGCTGCTCCATATTGCAAGACTTAAACGTATCTTGTACATTGTGGTGCAGCTTACTGCATTGCCATTTGGCATCGCCGCAGCCAGAGTGTTCCATTGCAGAGCTGATGCATCAAATAAAATTGTCATGGACGTGGATAATTCACAGGAATGTTACACATCAATTCACATAATTTGGATGGCAGTTGTTATTGTCGCCTTTTTGTTACTATTTATTGTTTATGCTCTGATCATTGCCTTGATCATAAAGGAACAAGTTTTTTGCAATACCAGGCGTACCCATGAAGGATATTTGCAGTTGAAAGAGGCAGAATATGAGCAAGGACTGGACATTTTATGGTATGTTGGTCAGTTTCATCTATTCTCATCCTATAGAAGATTTTGGGTTTATTACAATCCGTTGAAACTTTTGTTCAAGATGTTGATTATTGTTGCATATGCATGCTCGATGAGTTATATTTTCTATGCAACTTCAGCAATATCTGTGCTCTTCCTGATAGCATTTCTGGCTATCTTGATCAAACAGCCATTTCGTGTCAAAGCATTCAACTTCATGTTGGCCATCAATCTGCTTTGCTTGTCTGCAAATGCCCTGATTGGTGATTTCATGGAAATGCCTCCTTGGGAAAATGCCAATACTTTTGTGATTGTATCGTTCCTACGTTATCCCACAATCATGCATATTCTCATTGGCTTAAATGGATTTTGGGTTGTTGTGTTTTGTCTTTGGGTTCTCTATTTGGTGTTGAGAGAGAGAACAATAATTGGCAGAACTTCATTGTGGCCAAGATTATCATATGATAGCTCTAACGATGTTGGTGAGGACACAAAAAAATATTTGAAGGCTGTTTTACGAGGGAGGCATACATTGGAACAAGCACTTTCAACGTTGCCATTATTTTCTCCTGTGCACGAGCTCTCTCGACAAATTCAGATTATCAATGCTTTTTCCAGAGAAGCTGAATTTATTTCAGATCCAACCCACGACACCCTCTGGGATCTGCTTGATGAGTTAATAGAAGCACATAATCATTTGTCACCCGTTTCTTTGTTTGGCTCTGCCACGACAAACAAGCAATCAATCCGAGAAACGGCCAAGGAGTTCCTCAAACTCATGCCAAGTTTCTCCAAACGATTGGCGCAAAGAGAATACGACTTGAGCTTGGTGAGTCCAGTAAAGAGACGGCTGCTCCTGAAGATGTACGCGTTGGGTGTGTTTGTTAACGGAAGGAAGTCACGCAGAAGACAGCGAGAAGAAGTGAGTAAAAAAGTAGAAGATGCATTAAAAAGACATCAAGATCAGGAATTTGGTATCCATGATTTTCAAACAGAGTCAGGGTATTCTGCCTCTGAGTCGAACATTTTTTACAACTCAAGACCAACAACATCTGGTACATTGGATGATTTTGACGGAAGGCAAAGCACCACAAGTGTTGCTGGCTTTTTGGAGCAAATTGAAAACTGGACAAGGACTCATCCAAGACCAGACACGGCCCAATCATCATCAAATGGCAAAAGTTCACGTCCAGGAACTGCTTTGTCACTGAAACATTACAAAGAAGGTATACCATACTTTTTATTTTTATAAGGCAACAAATCCTAACCTTTAATGCTCCAGCATTGCCAAATATTTGAAGCAAATTTAGAAGATTTGGCTTAATTTGCTAGAGTTATATTGCTGTTAAATGATTTGTAATCCGTGAAAATCTGTTTTTGTAGATTCGCTTTCATCGATTTCTTTACCTGGACAAGTGGCAACAGATGAAGATTTGAAACAACATCAACAACAGCAGAATGGTAAATCTGACACTGACACGATTACCACGCGAACATCCGGATACACGTCTGGAATCGTTCACGATTCAGACTCAGATTCATTTAAACGACAACAAAGAAACGAACCACTGTAGTCCATGCTTAGTTGTATTAGATGAAGAAGATGTTACAAGCTACAACTTAATTTTTTATTTGTCATTTCTTCTTATTTATTATAAGGAAATAACTGTTATGTTAAAGTTGACGGAGTTTAGTTGCTTAAATGAAGCATTTTCTGAACAGCACACTTTTTTTTAAATAACGTTACATCATCTTAAAATCCCTGTCCCTAACCGACCTGACCTTACCACTCTATCTTAACGCTAACTGCTTAAAACCCATTGCATAGAATGGCATTTGGTGTTTTATAATAGCATGAATCAAGATTCGGTCTTTGTAAATTTCTATTTGGGTTTGTTCTTTATGTTTTCTATTTGTGTGGGTAGTCTGTGTGCTGTAGCTTATGCATACTATATTTGGCTAATTTATCATTTGCCTTGCACTTGTAAATAAGTAATAGTTATTTTGTTATGAACACGAAAATTCCTTGCATGCCATGTTGCTGCTTTCGAAACACCTAATGCCAAGGATGGTCGAGTTGTTATATCGATTAACCCTCAGAGAGTTGCGAGTTCGAGCCACAGCTCAGATTTGTCACAAAAAGTGCGAGGGGAATATTGGCCAACTCTCTGTAACTCCAAGCGAAGCAAAAAGGAAATCACAAGATGTGGTCACATCAAGAAGAAAGACCATGGTCGCATTGCTTAGATTGACCCTGGACCATTTAGTGGTCCCTTTGTGCTTAGCACATAAAGCAATGCATTACAAAGACAGTGAACGTATTTGCCACTCAATCAATCAATCAATCAATCAATAACTCAATCAATCAATCAATAACTCAATCAATCAATCAATAACTCAATCAATAACTCAATCAATCAATCAATAACTCAATGTGTTCAAATCAAACAAATGTGCTACAACTTTTATGAAGCGAAAAGTAAGTGACAAGATGCATTTAACAATTTTAAAAACAAAGGTGCTGTTAATAAAGTCTCTTAACTGCGATGCCAGTTTAAAAGTTGGCGAATCGATGCTTTGTACTGTTTTTAAATGCAAAGCCACGCCAAATTGTTGTTGTTGCACGACGCACGTGTGTGAGACAATGTAGCATTTGATACAAATCCATCAAATGTATCTTTCGCATGCCATCAGCAGTTAACCAAGGTCTCTGTTTGCCTGGAAGGTTGCCGACACTGTATGCTACAACAATCGAACCCATTCCTTTTCTTATCTACGAAACAAGTTTTAGTTCATGTTACATTTCAGCAACCTTGCACGGCTAAGGCTTGAATATGTTTAATTGAAATCATCCTCTTCGGAGGAGCTTACCATTGTCCTGAACGAATGCTCTGTAAAGTCACGAAGTTTGTATTCCAATAGTCTGACATTTTTAGTCAGGCTTTTGCTGCCTTTTGGTAGATTAATTTCGTCCATTTGCATTTGTTGTGCTTTGCTCACAAACTCCTGAAGAACTTTGATTATTTCAGCGGCTCTTACTCTATTCTGAAGGACAAAAATTCAAACAAAACATCATTTTATATACTTGAATTATTAGAAGTATTGTTCGCAGAAATTTGCTAATTGAATGTTCAGACTCACAGGAGTGTAACTACTTTTAATTTTTCCGCTGCACTTTGCTGCTAGATCGACTCTCGGAAAGTTAAATGCTTTATAGACCGAGTGTATCTTTCCCTGAAACAAAAACAAAATGCATCAAATTGATATTCCACTCAGATCGGAGTCAATGATGATTGAAAACCCAGTCAAATTTTCTTGGAGGTCTCTGTTCTACTCCGTCATAGGTTCAGTTCAAAACGCGAAAGGTTGGCATTTGTGTGTTCGAATACCTCCGCTAATTTTGAAAGCATCTTTTGCGTTCACTACTTTTTACAGTTATATAATATGTTGTAAAAATAACCACTTACATATTGTTTGATGATGTTGCGAACGCTCTTTGTCAGATGCTTGAGTTCAAAATGAATTTGTGAAACTTCGTTCTTCGCGATTCTATTCCCGCTACAAGACACCATACCACCAGCTAGAAATTGTGCCAATATGACGAAGAATAACTTCATTTTTCAATCAGATTGTTGTTCTTTCTTCAGTTTTTTCTTTCAAGACTTTTCTTTCTCTTCTCAAATTGTTTTGAGCTTCTCTCGAATGCTTGGCCATATTTATACACAGAAAAAGCAAGAAAAATTCCCTTGAAGGTCCCTTTAGCATTCATTTTGTGGCCAACATGTTCATATTTTTAGCTGATACGTAGTATTTGGTCTTGCAAAGCAGGTATACCGGGAATTCACAAAATGCACATCAATATGACAAGAACATTTAACAATTCAGGGGGTAATAGATGAATTGCACAAACCATTCAATACCCTAACATCTTGTATTGAATTCTCTTTACATCGCTCTTCTATTCCATGTTAATTACCCCCGTTTTGTTCCATAACAAACTACTTTATTTTTACTTGAAGAAGGATATTCTAGTTTCATGCTACCTGCTTCTGAGAAATCATTGAATATTGGCAGAAGATTTTACCTTGTTAATTATTAATCGTGTCTATATACGTTTCAATATTCTCCCTTAAGATGAGAACATGTTAGATATTTAGAAAAGGGAATTCTCAAATAGCAATATATAATCTGCTTAATGAATGATTAACTAATGTTATGTAAAAAGGTGCTAAATATAATGCTCGTTAATTGTCATCGCATGATTAGCATCTCTCTTGATAAACATAGTTTTCTTGTAAATGATAATAAGGCTGGAACTTTGTTTGAAAATATTTCACATATTCTGCCTCTGACTTGTGAAGTTTCACGCAAAAACAATTTGATATACTGTGCAAATTTCCAATCAATTCCTTCTCATTTGAGTTTATATCGATCTCATCCATTGTATCTTTAAGATTTTCTATGTTTATTAAAGAATACTCTGATTTTCTGCATTGGCTATTTATTTCCATGTTAAGTTCTTTAAAAATCTCAAGATGGCGCTCAAAGCTCGCTCCATACTCCTTAATCTTCTTTATCATCACATTCTTAAAATGTTCATACAACAGACTATCTGCTTTATTCAATTGAAGAATCTTTTTCTTCACTTCTGATGTGATTAGTTCAGTATGCTTCGCCCTCCTTGTATTTTTGCTTTCGTAAACTAAGTCAAGATAATTCCAGCCAAGTATTTTTCTCAACAACACAATTCCTTCATCGAAATACTCAGCTATCATTACAAAATCGAAATTGTCTTCAATGTTTTGAATAACTGGTTCAATACCGATATTATCTTGAGGTTTAATTTGCATCGATGTTAGATCATGGATCATTCCGTTAAAAAACAATTTGGTGTAAACTGTTATTTGATTTTTGCTCATTTTCCCTTTTGACTCTTCCATATTTCTAAGATTTAATGATTCCAATAAAACATTAGTTGTGTTGTCTGTTTGATAAAGTCTTTGAAATTTTTCATAGAAAAATAAAGACTCAAATCTAGCCACAGGGTTTCTTAATATTGTCAGATACATAGCATTGGGAAAAAGGACTTTTTGAAATTCTTTTTTGTTTTTAAAGACAGCATGATTACAGAGTACATTTGCTCGGCCTGTTTTTAGCCTAGTGACATCAACTGACGTAGATACTCTAAACGGTTCTGGCCAATCAAACCTTTTATCTCCCTCAAAAGGCAATGCTATTTCCAATCCATTTTGGTCAACAAATCTATTCAAAATGCTTGTTATTGTGCTGCTAGCTGTTTTATGCGTCTTTAAGAACATAATATTTCTTATTCTTTCTGTTTTTGTTCTTATTCCTGCATGCCTTATCTTGAACGTGATTTTGTTTGCTTTCAATGCAAGCTGGATGATAATGTATTGTAATATTGCAAGGCACAGCAACGAGACTATCACCAATGCTGAAAGGAAGATGAACTATTACATATAGCGTATACTATATCGTTTATTAGCAAAGCAAATTAAAGCTAAACTTACATCTATGTGAGAGTTTTCTTTTCATCTTTTTAACTCCGATGAATGCAGACAAACTATAATGCATTCGTCGGAGTTAAAAACTGCAATTCAATTGGTTCAGTTGAAATTGCATATTGCAATTTCAATTGAACTACGTAGTTATGCTAATAACTACGTAATTTCAATTGAGCCACGATTTATGCTACCTGTTGTATCTATTCAGTCACTCTCTTAATTTATTCAGTTTTTGCATTTTGGAAAACAAAGCGGTCAGTGGTTCGAGCCTTGGAGTTGTCACGAGGAAAAAGTATTCAATTCAATATTTTCTTTTGGAGAGCTTTCAAAATAGCTTCACAAAGAACTAAGAAGACGGGCCTAAGCAAAGCTGATTGAGTCATTGTGTGAAATATATACATGCGACGTTTTGCAGAGCGATTTTGGTGAAATCAAGTTTTTAAACATGTTGATAACATTTAAAACATTACAACAACAGACATTCAAAATCGAAGTCAGCGAAGAGGATCTGGTATGTAGGAAATTTTTGCAGTATTTTATCACTTTTTAAGTCTACAATGATATGCTGAGTCACTAAAAAATGAAAGAGAATGGCCTAAGTTAGTCATTATCCAGACAGTCTAATGGTATTGGAGAGAGTCAGTTGATAATAGCAAGTTTATAAGAATTGTAATGATCTTTAGTGGGCCTATTTATTTTCTATCGAAGTTAGGTTCAAACAAAATGGAAGTAAAAGTTAATATACTTAAAAGGTTTTTTAGACACGTGAAGTTTATGTGAAGTTTTTGGTTATGCATATTTTCTCTGTTTTAGGTGAAAGAGGTTAAGCAAAAAGTTGAAGATGCAAGGGGGAATGATTTTCCTGTCAATGGACAGAAATTCATCTATGCAGGTTAGATATTTATTTTCTACAGCAGTATAGAAGCTTCAGGTTTATGAAACTCATTCTCCACCACATCAAGTTCATGTTTTACTGAATTTGTCTTTTCCATGCATGTATTGTCTTAAGTAACAGGTTTAAGATAATTTCATGTTGACATTTTTTTTAAAGGACGAATTCTCGACGATGAAAAACTAATGATAAAAGATTATGGAATTGATCCGGGAAAAAATTTTGTCGTTGTTATGATAACTAAGGTATGCACTGCATCATTATTGTTCTATATTTTGTCAATGCTAAGTATTGATTGTTGTGTAAGATGAAATTTCTTTTTCCATTCAGCCTAAAGTTCAACCGGAAGCAACTGCAAGTGCACCTGTAGCTTCAACACAGGTTATTAATCGCATCAATATTTGAATATTTGTCAGTCAAAATCAAAAAAGGAATCACACTCATTTTGTACTGGATCAATGAAAACCCCCACTATAACCATAACTAAGCCCCACATAACTAACCCCCACATAACTAACCCCAACATAACTAACCCCTACATAACTAACCCCAACATCATATGGCTGGCGAGTAGCTGACATGTCTCAAATGCATGATGTCCATTCCAAATATCTATTTTTGAAGCTGACAGCATGGAACTGTGTACATTTCTTTGAATATGTTTCTGTTTGTTTTTAAGAGTTCTGAGGCAACTCCTGCTGCCACAACTTCTCAAGAGAGTACAGAAGAAAAGAAAGATGAAGAAATGGAAAAATCAGCAGAAACAACCGCAGCAACATCAGTTACAACTGTCAGCAGTTCTACAAGGTATCTTCATCATCAAATATTTGATCATTACAATTCTTTTTACTTCCTCCTTCTGTGAAAATCTATTTTAATGGCTTTTTACTTGTTGAATGAATGAACATAAAATATTTTCATGGATCAAAGAGAAATGATTACTTTTAAATATATTATATTGAATTATTGAAAGTATTTTTTGCAGCAGTTCCAGTGCTGAAACAACCGCAACAACTCAAGCTGCCACTGATGTCTCAATATCATCCGCTGAGGAGGCCCTTGGTAATTTTCAATTCAACTCAATTCCTAATTGAATACAAACTCTTTACGCATGACATTGTTGATTGGAATTGATTATATTTCAGTTGTCGGAGAAGATTACGAACGGATGGTGTTGGAAATCATGTCCATGGGCTTTGAGAGGGACAGAGTGGTACGTGCTCTTCGTGCCAGTTTCAATAACCCAGATAGAGCTGTCGAGTACCTCATGACAGTAAGTAATGATTTTTAAATCACATAAACTATTTTTATTTCCTCTGCTATCGATTCTCTTTCCTCTTCAAGATGACTGTGCATTTTTTTTTACCAGAATATGATTCCAGACACAGCCGATGACACGGCAGAACCTCAAGAAGCTCAACAAGCAATGGAAGGTAATGCCCCACCTCGTTTTGAATACGAGACTGTGAAACATGCTTCATATGGACCAAGACTTCATTATTATTCATTACCTCAGACACATTCTAGAAGCTTAACACCAGTGTGTGAAAAGTAAAGCAATAAACGGAAAATGAATAAGTAATTTCCGCCAAAATTATAGTGAAATTAACTGGATGATTGTTTTTTGTTGTTAGGCCAATCCCCAATCATGCCAGCTGCCACAGATCCGGTTCCATCGGGTGAAAGTGAAAGTGTTGAAGATCAATTGAGCTTCTTACGTCAACAGCCTCAGTTTCAAGCACTCAGACGAGCAGTTCAAATGAATTCATCTGTCCTTCCGCAACTTCTTCAACAACTTGGTCAAGCCAATCCAGAATTATTGCAGGCAGAGTTATTAAAATGTTTCTCCTAACCACAACATTATGCTTACAACCAGACAACGCACATCTCTTTCTGACGATTATACACCGTATCACCTCGGTTAAACACATGGGCGTTTATTACTTATACCACTCGTTAAAGGGCGTCTAATTGAGGGGGTGTTTAATCGTGAAAAAAGAGCATGTATTTACAGTAAAGTCCCGATAACTCAAAATCCGCGACAACTCGAACCAATTTCTATTCTCCTTCAATGCTTTGCAAGTACTTTCTTGCCCTCGATAATTCGAGCATTTGTTAACTCGAAACAATTTTGTCAATCTATTGGTTCGACGTTCGAGTTATCCTGATTACATATTCTCGTCCTATGAGAGTGGAGACAAAAGAAAGCAAGCTGGGTAGAAAGCATCATAGCATATGTGTTGATATTTTCTATATGGTTTTCTAAATTGTTTTTATCGTCCGTTTTCAGTTGATCAGTCAGAATCAAGAGCGTTTTATCGACATGTTGAATGAACCAGCCGAAGAGGAAGGTAGCACACAGCCTCAATCTGGAAGCGGGACAGAAGCACCTGAAGGAGGCAGCCAATCAGCATCTGGAGTCAGTTATATTCGAGTAACACCACAAGAGAAAGAAGCAATAGAGAGAGTGGGCCATTTGTCTTTTCTTTTCTTATCAAATATATACAATAATAAATTAATAATATATCATACTTGATTAAATGTTATTTTTTTGTAGTTAAAAGCACTTGGTTTTCCAGAACACCTCGTTATTCAGGCATATTTCGCTTGCGAGAAAAATGAAAATATGGCAGCGAACTTTCTTCTCTCTCAAGGCTTCGACGAATAAACGACATTTCTCAACTCTCCCCGGCATTTCTTTGGGCATCGACGCATCAATGCCAATTTTGTGTTCGAATTATTATCATTCCACTCTCCGCAATAACTGGTAATTAATTATTTACGTCGATTTCTTCTGGCTTTAAATCTGTTCATGATTAACGATCGTTTATAATTAATAAAATCCCGGTTATATAAGATAGCTGCTATATTGATGCTATTTTAGTTATTTTATTAACGTTGCATATTTTTATTTCCCTTGTTCAACTCTCTCTGAAATATTCAGTTACTTTTTTGTTATTACTGTACAACGCTTTTTGGAAAAACAATATTATAAGTTCAAAATATACAATTGTAATCAACTTTTCTTAAAATCGCTCTTACCGAGTCCTGCCGGTGCAAAATTACTGGCACCAGTGGCATTGTGTTAAATGCAGCTGTATGGCAACCAAGAGGTCTGCAGTTCAAACCCAGACACATCCAGATTAACATCGAATTTTGATTATTTCAAGTTAAATTAAGTTGCAAACAAGAATGACATTTGCATTCCTTGAGTCGTCAGTTGTGTGGTGTGGTGGTAAGCACAGCTGTATGGCAACCAAGAGCTCTGAAGCTCAAATCCAGACACATCCTTTCTTCGCTATTTTTCAAAATAATATTTGGGAGGAAAAATAAGTACAAGACTTCCATCTCCACAGTCATCGGGTGCAGTGGCGTCGAGGTAGTGCTACGGGGTGTGCACCGACCAGGTAATTGGTTCGAGTCTGGGTGGAGGCATTTGAAATGCAGGTAAGTAACGAAATGTTATCATTTATAATTATATGTAAATTTATCTCATATAATGCATGATAATTTCGATCTTTCAGGCAAAGTGAACACCGAATAATTGCAACTTGAAGGTAAGATGAAACCCTTGGTGCATGTTGGTGCGCGTGGAGAAAAAAGCGGGGGGACATTGCGCGATTCGTGAGAAATCAAGGGGGGATAAATTCGCTCTGCGTTTTCTCTAGAGGTCTTTACTTGTAACAAAAAGTTGATCCGCCTCCCCTTATATTTTAGCCGAGGATTGCATGTCCCCTTGTTGTTTACAACCATTCGCGCGATGCCCTCTTACTGTTTACAACTATTCGTGCGCCTACAACCATTTGCAGCAGCGGGCATTTGCACAATTCCCGTTGCTTCCACTATGTATTACTGGGCTGTAACTATCTTATCTACTCATGTAAACTATCTTAAGTACATTTCCTACCTAAATCTTAGAATTATAACATACGATACGTACCTTCCCTGGTCTTGAACCACTTACCTGGTCGGTGCACACCCCGTAGCACTACCTCCACGCTACTGCACCCGATGCTTGAAAAGATCTAAGTATTGTACTTATTCTTTCTTACAAATGTTTTTTGAAAAATAATCAATTTGAAAGTATCTGGATTCGAACCGCAGACCTGTTGGTTGCCTTACTACTGCGCTTACAACCACGCCAAACAGCCGCTATTTCATTCAGATATTCTTTTTAACTTTCCTTTCCAAGAATGGAAATTATTAAAAATACAAGGTACTCTAACTAGCTTTGAATCAGTAACTGTAGGGTGAGTTTTGAAACAAAGAGAATCAGCAAGTTGGGTCGAATATATCTTTTTAAAATTATCTAACGAATTGTAAATAAAATATTTGCTTAAATTGATATACAAATCTTGCTTGTAAATAAAGTTATTTTATAGAGCCAGAAATCTTGCATTGTAGAATTATAAATGGCGATTGAATGGTGATTCATCACTGCTATAAACAATAACTTGCCTTATGTTGTCAAATTTATGTACCTTAGTACTGTTCATATCCAATATTCGAACACCACCAATCATCTATAAAAGAACAAAAATCTGTTACACACAAGTTGTTAGTTGGGGGTTTAATAAAGAGGAGAGATTGATAAATCTTTTTACTGTAAGTCTAAAGAGAGATTTTGATGTGTAATAAATTGCAAATTTTGCAAATATGTATAGTGTATAATAATTACTTGTAAGCCAGTTCGTGTTGAAACCATGCTCAATTCCAGATTAATTGATGACATAGGAAGAAGTGGACCCAGAACCTTAGGAAAAAACAATAATTAGAAAAATTAAGTAAAAAAGTTGCCAAAATCGCAAAATAAGACCAGAAGAAATCTTGACTTACTTTTCCTGAAATTCCACTCCATAAGAGGCCACATTGCTTTGGATTGGTTAGGAATAACTTTACTTCCATCTTTGAGTCTCTGAAAAGATGATAATGAAATAATGAAGATTGTCACTACTCTTTAGACAGATAAATTATGAAATTGAAATGCAGGGAAGATAATGTTTACCCATAGTTATGCAAGGAACATTTCAATGTGAATTCTTCCTCCAGTTTTACTGATGATGGAGATGAAAGAAATTTCAATTGTACATCTTGATTTACTGGTCTCTAAAGAAAATAATTAATATCAAATTAATGAATGCTACACATTCATTAAACATATATTTATTATCACTTGATCAATTTAATGAAGTCACTTTATGATTATTTTGATAAAGAATTGCAAATCTTACAGATCTCTGAAGTTGACTAGTTTGCAGCCGACCACACTCTCCAAAATTAGTTCTCCAAACTATATCCAATTTTCCAACAGATACAACATTCTAAATTGGAATAAAATAGTGTTCACAATCCCAAAAACCGTTTGCAATAATCAATATTGGACCAATCAAAGTAGAATCTTAATACCTTTGTTTCAATTTCTTTTAAATGTTCTACCTTTGGTGTAAGTTGATATAAATATTGTCTTGTATCCATTGAATTCAAATATGAGTTCCCAAACGTTAATTCAACTTCATCTGAATCTTCATCAGTTGTGTCATTATTGATTTTATTCAAATCTCGAACATCGTAGAATGGTGTAGGCTCTAATCCAACACTAGCTATCGACATGACAGAAGTTGTTATGTTCTGAACTTGAGCCTCGAGGTACACTGTCTCCTAATTAAAAATTGAATGATATTCTAATATCAAAAAAGAAAGCAAAGATCAGAAAAACAAAGCATCACAAAAAGCCACATAAATATGCCACAGTGTGACAAACAACAATTAAATGAAAGAATGCTTGAATGTGATAATTACTGAGACACTTTGAAATTTTGTTTTTACTTCAAGTGGCTTTAAAACCTAAAAAAAAATAAACATGATTATCAGTTTCACTCTGTTTAATGTGACACTGATTCAGCAAACCAGAAGATCAAGATAAAAACCCTGACACAAGGTAGCTGATAAAGCAAAACAATTTTAGATAACAGATGAATATAAAATAAAATTACCTGAAATTTAAAGAATTTTCTCATGTTGAGTTTCTCATCATTTGTTGATGAATAATGAACATCACAAACTAAACTGTAGAAAATATAATAACAAAATAATTTCAAAAATACTCTATGATTAAACAGTGCTGTATTAAGCAAGGAATATGACCAAGTTACTAACATGTGGGTGCCAAGTTCTTTAACTTCATAGCTGATCACTTCATCAATACTTTCATCAGGAAGGAGTCGTGTTTGAGGACCTTTGCTTGACAATCGAAATCTTTGAGAAGATGTTTGTAAATCCACCTGCAAGCAAAAAATATTGCAAAAAACCCTCAAAAGAAATGTAATCATCTCAAACACATCCTGGTTTTATTATCAATGCAATAAATTGGTATAATGTAAAATTCAGTAATCTTTTCATCTCAAGACTTACTTGTGCAACAATGTTTTCTGCATTCTGATTGCTATCATTGAGTACACTGACAAAGCAAGAAAATTTCTCGCCTAGATAAATACTCCTGCAAATAATAAATGCAAAACGATCAAGTCACCGTAATTTATTAGCTTTGTACAATGCTTGCCATATGGTTAATCAGCTAATTGTTATAAGCTTGCTATGATATAATATGTGCATACCCAAATGATTGAGGTAGTGTTAGCAATTCACCAGATGAGAATAGCTCAATTCCCTTTATTCCTGCTGCATTTTGTTTTGCATTCATGTCAAAATAATTGCCTATAAAACAGATAATATTTTCAACAAAATCTAGCAGGAATCTATTTCATTGTTCCAGAAAGTGATTGAACATTGACCAGTAATCAGTGAACAGTGATCATTGATCAAAAATAAAGGATCTGCACTGGAGATTATGTTATTGTATTGCACCAAATCAAACAACATCTGTTAAAATGATTGTGAAGCAACCTTACCTGGCAAATCTTGTTCCTCACATGTCACTTCCAAAATAGGTCTAATAGTTGGCCTTGAAAGTCTCATTACTAAATAAGCAAATGAAAATAAAAGACAAATATATTGGGGAAGATAGGGGGTGTGGCGAGAAGAGGGTGGTAACTCCCCTACCCCCTTCCTTCGCTGCACAATGCAGCACAAAGAATCAATTTAGTATGCCACATATTAAATACTCAAGCCACAGTCACTGATAAGAGGTTATTTAGTAAATCGCATGCGTATAAAATTTAATCAGTTTTACCTTTGATCGCCAAAAGCTTATCTTTTTCTTTGCCACTATCTGGTTGAGGTCTCGCCATATTGTTCAATAATGCAATATGATTCAAAACAGGCAAGCAATTGAGTTAGGCCAATTCCTAGTTGACAATTCTCATCAAAGATTCGTTCAGTATTTGAAGACGAAAATGAAAGATCTTGTACAAAACTTCATCTTCAACTATTATGATAATAAAACGTAAGTAAAGAAAGGTTTTGAGCCCCTGACCTTATGCGTAGCCTGAGTTCGAGTTACCCATAGCTAGGGGCAACAGTTTCAGTGCTTCAACAAAATAGACGAGACTATATCTATAAAATTAGTTAAACTATTTAAAGTATGACTAAGCTAGATCTCAACTAATGCTTCTTACATGGAATTAGCAAAACAAATAACAATATATAATATTAAATATAATAATAATAATAATAATTTTGAAAAACACCGTTCGACAGTGCTCAATACACATATGTGTAGAGCGGTATAAGCACGAAACTCAGAGTTGCAGCGAATTATGTGTTTTTATTGAACATCACTCAAATCTAATATTAAATATAATATTAAATAAAAATACCAACGGCAAAGACAAAAAAAGTAAATATAAATGGTGAACATTTAAGCATGCAGATTTAATCAACAGTGTACTTACTTAGTCTATGAAAAACAAAGTATATTATGTTAAAGAAGGCAAATGCAAGTGGAAATGATAGCCTACAAATACGATCAATATAATGATAATGTTTTGCCAAAACTTGACCATTGCTTTTGACGACAGTAGCTCCTTCATCGTTGTCATCTGATTTCTTTGCATTATCATCTGCAATGCGTCCAAGTGAGCTGTTCATAACAGCCATGGCAATGTGATTGTAATCTTCTGTCCTCGTTGACTTAAAAAAACATTCAAAGATTCTTATTACGAATTGTTTAGCAACAAGGAATGGGAGATTTAAAAATACCATGTGTTAGCTATTCAAGAAATAGACAATCGCCAATAAAATGCAATAAATGATTGTTTACCTTGTTAAGATTTAGATTAGAGTCTTTAATTCTGGTTTTTTTGTTCGAGGCTCTTGTTCGGGGCGTGAGTCCAACAATGGCATATTCACCAAGAGCAGCAAATACAAATATGTTACACATGAGAAGGTAATAGTCAAGACTTGTAAACAAGCCAGCAGGAGGGCTGTTATTTCGAATGCTATTTGTCATGGTAACAATGGTGAGAACGGTCGTTATTCCCATGCCAACACGAGCAGGTGTGGCCGTGTAGTCAATCCAAAATGTTAACCAACTCAGCAGGACAATCAAAATGCAAGGAAAAAAGTCTCGAAGGAAATACAAAACGAAATATCGATAGAACTTGAACTCAACTAGCAACGTATCGAATTTACCTGTTGAAAAATAAGTAAACTTGTATTACTTAGCATTAGTTGTACGACCTATCTATAATAATGATGATGGTCATAATGATAGCTAGCCACTGATATTACATAGTGACGAAAGTATTGTGTGAGCAGATGAGTTCATTTAGAATGTTTAAAGCATTTCGCAATAGCTTTTGGCAATATGTTGTCAAATTAAAGCAAATAGACAAACAGCCTTCGTCCTGTGCGTCGCAAGTCTTGCGCAAAACAAGCCATATTGTGCAAATATTTGTCATAGAGCAATTAGATATCTCTTCAAGTTAATTAAAGGTTCTAGAAAGCAAAATGTCAACAGGGCTGCGAGAAACAAAAGGTAATAAGATGTGAAGCAAATATCAAAAGACAAAGAAGAAGAATATGCAAAAAGACTGTTAAATAAGATGAAGAAGAAAAATATATAATAACTACCTTCTCTTCCAGAAGATGAAGAAGTTTTTTTGGTTGTATACGTGACAATATTGAAATCTTTCATTAGAATCTTCTGTCTTTCTTTAATTATTGGTGGTTCATTCCAGTGCAGACTGACAAATTCATCATTATCTGCAACTGTTTTACAAAAAAATTACATGTTTATAAAGATCATAGTTATGAGAAATAAACGGAGTTCAATAGAAAGATTCAGATATAAAAAATCGTCATCAAATGTTTGTGGAGCGAGTTGATTATTACAGAGTGTTCATGGATGCAAATTAGAAAGTCTTTCTAGCAGGTATACGAAATAAAAGTAAATAGAGTGAGAATAAAGGAAAAACGAAAACTCACACGTTGTAATTTCGAAATTACATTCTTGAATATCAAAAGGATAATACTTCAAATTCATGGGGCAAAACGACATCAAATTGATCCTATATTGTAAAGAAACAAAAATTACCAATAATAAAAGAAGATGCATAAATGCATGTATATATATATATATATATAATAAAATGTTATAATAAAGAAGTAGAATAGGCATATAGAGTCAACACAAAGACTAAACTCAAAGTATTAAATTTCATTTTCTTTTTTCAAATAACAGATACTATACACACTTGTTACTTTTGCAATAATTTGGATATTACATATCGACATTACATACTTCGCAAGTAGTTTATAATTTAGAAATAACAACATAAACATGTACTTAAAACTGATAGAGCTTAGTTAGTTGAAATATGACACATCGAATCCATTTCTGCGCAGTTTGCATTTTGGAGAATTTTCCCACTCTATTTCAATACCATCAATTTGAACAGAACATTTCCTTCTGATGGACGAAGAACTTCTTTCTACTGTTTCTTCGTGTCTTTTTCTGTTCATCAGCTTCTTTATACCACAACTAAACCCTTTACTGCTTGTTTTATGCTTCGCTACTGGGTCATTGTCCTTTTTTCTCAGTCTGAAAAACCTGGCAAGGTATGATAACATGCCTTCTGCAATGTTCTACGTTCCTTACTGCATGTGAGTGAATACCACATGAAGTTGCAAGGCTCCAATTTTATCTTTTTCGCAAGCTATAAATTCTGGTTCGCAATGTGCAACGAGTTTAATATCCCCTTCGTCTTTTTCGATTCACCTCGCGCTATTGCAGGTTGCTGGCTATACAATTCCTTGCAATGGAAAAACCAATAAACTCGCTTGGTATGATCCTTCTATTCAATCAATAAAACTTTACTTGTGGGCGCAAAAACAGATTCAGCTTTGTTCTAGTTCTCTTGGGATTTATTCAGCAAACAATGTCTTCATTGCAGTCGATGTAAGCCTTTCCATCGAAGAAACAGATTTTGCTAAAGCCTTCTTAATATTACTAAATTAATTTGCGCTCGGTTGGATTGCTATCCCGGTAATGATTCGTGAACACGAACTTGCAAATAAGCTATTAAGCTGGCTTTATGTTGGTACAGCACCTGCCTATTGACAATGCATACAGCAAAGTACAATAGATAAAACATCAATAGAACATCATAGTTCTTCAACTTGCTTACGTCATAGATATATTCAACTTAATATCACGGACGTCACAAGCAAAAATTCGAAAGAACGATCTCATAATTTGAACAGCAATGTTTATTTTTTAAATTAGAACATGTTGATTTTTTATTCAAATTTGAATCTGAATATGGTCGGTTATGTTTTCATAGAAATGCGGTTGGTCTCTCGTGGAGAAATAATAATATCCACTGATGAATAATTTATGTTCCAGACTTATTTTATTGAACATTCACAAATACATCAATTCTGTTGAGAAGTTTTTTTGAATCAACAGATACGTGCCCAGGCCTCCAACAGCTCTCCAATTAACTTTCATATTATCAAATTCATGTCTGACCTTATCATTGAGACCAATTCCAGGTCTTTGCTTAAATATTACTGAATAAAATTTAATCGCTCAAAAACGCCTGTATCAAATATATTATGCGATGTATCGGCCATTAAAATAGGGTTGTAATATCAAGCCTTTCAAGCTAATCAGAATATCATCTATAAAAGGTCTAATCCTGCTGATTAAAGTGACCTGAGAGAGACAAGATAACGTATTATCAGAGCACAACTTACCTCTGGGAATGTGAAATGGTTCCATTAACAAAGACAACACTGGCTTCGTTGACTTCTGGCACACTGTGAAGTGAGCCTCTTTTAGCCACTGGAAAGTAGATGTCTGGCTTCCATAGCTTGTCGCCTCTCAAAGGCATTGACGTCTTGCTGTCTGATTTGTTATAAGCTAATCTGTAGTCATACCAAATCATTCTTAAATAGAAGTCCATACTGTAGTGCTACGATGAAAGTTGAGCATTTTGTTTAAAGTAATTTCTGGAAGCAACAACCAGCTTGCATAATTTGAAACGCATAACATTTAAAAGAAATTGGAAAAGGTTTGGGGTGTTCAATTGTGATTATAAAAGTGTACAACTTGGAGGGAATGTGGAGCAGGCTTGAGAATGGCTGGCGCACTTGTTTCTTAAAGCCCTGCTCAACACATTCTCTGAGCGGCCAGTGCATGAACTATGAGGCATGTTACCTATTACTCACCATATCAACGTCACTGTAAGGAAACATATCCGAGATCACCATCTGTACAGAAACATTAACAGGAAGATCTAAAATAAGATAAGCCAAATTAAGGTCATTAGCAGCCTGAAGGCAAAGCAAGAAACGGGAGAGCGATTACGGGCGATTAACGCGGCATTACAAGGGATTACAAGGGTAGCGACAAACCTTGAATTGGCACTATATGCTTGTCATATCCAGTTAATACTTGTTTTATTATTTTGGTTAACTCTGTAGCATTTAACCTGCATTGGACGACACAGATCATGGAAGAAAACCTGAAATATTAACATAGAAGTATTTAATAAACTACTTAACGTATTCAAACAGGTTATATTATTGTTTAGAGCTTCAACTAAGGAAAGAAACAAATACAAACGGCTTCATACCATGGCAAAGCTATAGCAGCAAATGTTATTATTCGTTTTAAATCCATTTTGAGCTACTACAGCCTGAAAAGGAATGATGCAAATGTTAGTGGCTTGCGTATGATGGCAAAGTTAATTACTAATGCAGAGCAAGAGAATTAACATCATAAAATAAACTTTTCTTTAGCATCTGTTCCACTCCAATTAAAATATAGGAAATCATCAATATTAAAAAAGAAATTGTTTAGTAATAATAAAAACATTTAACTAACCAACTTTGTATAGGTTATCTCAATAATTTAGTAACTTGTAATAGCTGACAGCTGCAATGAAAAAAAATGAAAATATTTATGCCAGTCACGGACATCTGACTTGAAAGCAACTAATGTTCGCGAATTACAAAATATTATTTTACATAGAAGCATTAGTAATTAATAATTAATAAGGCTAACCCAAGGGTACCTTATTCATACGGATTCATACTGTGATGCAAATTAAGGCATAGAAAGAGGAAAATAGCATGGCAGGTTATTAAAATAAGTGATTGTGTAAGTCTTAATAGCTTGTATATTATTTAAAAGGACATACAGACAGATATTTTTATGTTAAACACAAACAAAATTGAAAACAATCAGGGATAGCATTTTAATTATACATACACGTAGATGCATGTATATGCAAACACAACAGCATGGGTTATATTCATTGCTATTTACTTCATAACAAGAGCGCCGAACACGCAGCAAACCAATTCCAGTTGAATATGAATTTAAGACAATCGAAATAATTCATTAAATTGCATCTGGACCATTTATATAAATCCGAGATACTCAAAATCTCTAAAGCATGCATTCACGTACTTGTTAAACCTTTAAAAAGAATAAAGATTTGAAATACATATGATCGTTTTAAAATCAGTGGCCAATAGAATAAAATGTTCGAGCTGGTTATAATTCGTCCTCAAAGAAAAGTTGTTCTAAATATTTAATGAAGAGTAGACACCCAACGTGGTTAAGGCTTTATCCCAGTTCCTAAAATGCCAAGGACATCTGAAAATATAAAACCTAGTACAATGAATTTTTCACACCAGCAATGATTTTCTTTTTGCTACTGCCCTATCGTTCCAAAATTGGTTTACTTTCATTTTGTTGTTATTATATTGCTGCCATTCTTTGGTATCAGACAGTGCATCGAAGCTTAAGAAAAAGCAAACTAATATATGATAATAGAGTAAAAGCTTACCATAGGCCAAATGGATGAATGTTTAATTCATGTTTTTTCAAATCTTCTCACCAGCTCTGTCTAACATTCATGGCAAAACACAATTGTCAATTAATTTAAAATTAATAGAAAAAAACTTGACCATAATAGCAAGCCAGAGGCTCAGCTGGAAACTATTCAAATATTTAAAGAAAGCAATATATATCCGGAGTTGAGTAAGCCAGGCATATTCAACTCGTTGCCGAGACGACTTCTTTGGGATTTAAAAACACACACACAGAGTAAATATAAATGAATGTCTTGGTTGCATGAGCACTAAATCAACAGTTAAAAGTGATTTCGTAGCTTAACCTACATTTGAAGGGAAATACGATTAATTGAAATTAAAATGTCACTTTGAATGACAAATGTTAAAATGTTGCTCACTATAAACTTGTTCTTAATCGAATTATGTTTATTTGACAAATAGGCCAGATAATCGTCTTTATTCAATTTGTCTTTATCTAGTTCACGCACAATACATCTAGAAACTGAATTAAGCAAAAATAAAAATATACATTACTATTATTTACTTCAGCGAAGTTGCATAGGTTCAAACTCCTTTTTAAAAATTGGAATATGCTGAAAATTGTTCCAAGTAACTTTGGACAGCATCGTATAATAGCTTATATTGTTCCTGAAAAAGAAACATATGTATATATATATACACATGGCAGCTACTCTACTATTTAGCAGCTGTCATTCTTAACATCATATAGGTGGGTGGTGTTAAGAATGGCAGCTGCTAAATAGTATAAGGGATGTCATCTGTGGAATAAAACAAAATTGCATACCCTGTTTTCAACAAATTTTGGACATGCCTTGCGTATTCGTCTTACTGTTTGGAAAACATCAATCATTTGGTCATCCTTGAGTCTTTCAAGAATTGTGTAAGCAGCAATAAAAGTACCTGTTCTACCAGCACCATTACTACAAAATAAAACAATTGTCAAGAATAGAATAATTTTCTTAATCGAGAAAAGGAGTGACGAGCCAAACTTGACAAAAGTTAGAAACGATATAGACCCTGGTGTATGAACAAATTGTTCGTACCTGCAGTGGACAATTATAGGTCCACCACCAAACGTTCTTTGGCTCTTTTCAACCTCATTAATGAGTGTGACAAGGGCAAATGTTGATCCAGGGACAGAATACTTCGGCCAAATGTTTATACTGTAATGATGTACCTCATTTGATGTTCGATTAAACTAAAAAATAAACAAACAAGTAGTAGATTATGAAAAATTACCGCTCTTTATAAAACAGTCACCTCTCTCCCAAGATAGAAACCCCCTCTCTCTAATAGACCCAACTCTCCATTTAACCCCACCCATGCCGATCATTATTATCTTCCTGTTTACAAGTTTTAGAAGAAACGCCTTTGTTACGAGAATCTATCAAGAAACCTAGGAGATGTCTCAGGCTCAATTCAGTCGTGATAGAGTAGCATAAAATGAAAGAAAATAAAATAGCATTACAACAAATCTTACCACACTATCAGTAACGGTTAGCTTTCTTAAGGTCAAATCGTGACCAATATCACTGGACGAAAAAAGATTCACGGTGATCTGTCCACCATAACATACTTCGCCGGTTTCAGAATAATAACTTGGAAAAGCCTTGAAAATATAAATAAAAGATGAGCACCATAGAACTTCATTAGCAAATGACGTAAAGTACAAACTATCTAGTTAACATCTTTAAAATTCCTAAAAGAATGAACTCATCCTCAAAAACAATTTTTCAAAAAGATGGAAAATTGACTCACAAGGGGTCGAATCCTACTAATTAGCACCTTCTGAACAGTTTGAGACCATTCCCAGCTTTGTAGCATAAATATTTCAAAAGTTGGCCCCTGGCGAGGTTTTGCCCCAACTGAAATATATTACCTATCATACATGAAGCTAGGGTTAGAAAAATCAAATTTGGAAATAGATCGAAATTTCACTCACAAGGGGTCGAATCCTACTAATTAGCACCTTCTGAACAGTTTGAGACCATTCCCAGCTTTGTAGCATAAATATTTCAAAAGTTGGCCCCTGGCGAGGTCTTGCCCTAACTGAAATACATTACCTATCATACATGAAGCTAGGGTTAGAAAAATCAAATTTGGAAATAGATCGAAATTTCACTCACAAGGGCTAAAATCCTACTAATTAGCACCTTCTGAACAGTTTGAGACCATTCCCAGCTTTGTAGCATAAATATTTCAAAAGTTGGCCCCTGGCGAGGTCTTGCCCCAACTGAAATACATTACCTATCATACATGAAGCTAGGGTTAGAAAAATCAAATTTGGAAATAGATCGAAATTTTACTCACAAGGGGTCGAATCCTACTAATCAGCACCTTCTGAACAGTTTGAGACCATTCCCAGCTTTGTAGCATAAATATTTCAAAAGTTGGCCCCTGGCGAAGTCTTGCCCCAACTGAAATACATTACCTATCATACATGAAACTAGGGTTAGAAAAATCAAATTTGGAAATAGATCGAAATTTCACTCACAAGGGGTCGAATCCTACTAATTAGCACCTTCTGAACAGTTTGAGACCATTCCCAGCTTTGTAGCATAAATATTTCAAAAGTTGGCCCCTGGCGAGGTCTTGCCCCAACTGAAATACATTACCTATCATATATGAAGCTAGGGTTAGAAAAATCAAATTTGGAAATAGATCGAAATTTCACTCACAAGGGGTCGAATCCTATTAATCAGCACCTTCTGAACAGTTTGAGACCATTCCCAGCTTTGTAGCATAAATATTTCAAAAGTTGGCCCCTGGCGAGGTCTTGCCCCAACTGAAATACATTACCTATCATATATGAAGCTAGGGTTAGAAAAATCAAATTTGGAAATAGATCGAAATTTCACTCACAAGGGGTCGAATCCTATTAATCAGCACCTTCTGAACAGTTTGAGACCATTCCCAGCTTTGTAGCATAAATATTTCAAAAGTTGGCCCCTGGCGAGATCTTGCCCCAACTGAAATACATTACCTATCATACATGAAGCTAGGGTGAGAAAAATCAAATTTGGAAATAGATCGAAATTTCACTCACAAGGGGTCGAATCCTACTAATTAGCACCTTCTGAACAGTTTGAGACCATTCCCAGCTTTGTAGCATACATATTTCAAAAGTTCGCCCCTGGCGAAGTCTTGCCCCAACTGAAATACATTACCTATCATATATTAAGCTAGGGTTAGAAAAATCAAATTTGGAAATAGATCGAAATTTCACTCACAAGGGGTCGAATCCTACTAATTAGCACCTTCTGAACAGTTTGAGACCATTCCCAGCTTTGTAGCATAAATATTTCAAAAGTTGGCCCCTGGCGAGGTCTTGCCCCAACTGAAATACATTACCTATCATACATGAAGCTAGGGTGAGAAAAATCAAATTTGGAAATAGATCGAAATTTCACTCACAAGGGGTCGAATCCTACTAATTAGCACCTTCTGAACAGTTTGAGACCATTCCCAGCTTTGTAGCATACATATTTCAAAAGTTCGCCCCTGGCGAAGTCTTGCCCCAACTGAAATACATTACCTATCATATATTAAGCTAGGGTTAGAAATATCAAGTTTGGAAATAGATCGAAATGTCACTCACAAGGGGTCGAATCCTACTAATTAGCACCTTCTGAACAGTTTGAGACCATTCCCAGCTTTGTAGCATACATATTTCAAAAGTTCGCCCCTGGCGAAGTCTTGCCCCAACTGAAATACATTACCTATCATATATTAAGCTAGGGTTAGAAATATCAAGTTTGGAAATAGATCGAAATGTCACTCACAAGGGGTCGAATCCTACTAATTAGCACCTTCTGAACAGTTTGAGACCATTCCCAGCTTTGTAGCATACATATTTCAAAAGTTCGCCCCTGGCGAAGTCTTGCCCCAACTGAAATACATTACCTATCATATATTAAGCTAGGGTTAGAAATATCAAGTTTGGAAATAGATCGAAATGTCACTCACAAGGGGTCGAATCCTACTAATTAGCACCTTCTGAACAGTTTGAGACCATTCCCAGCTTTGTAGCATACATATTTCAAAAGTTCGCCCCTGGCGAAGTCTTGCCCCAACTGAAATACATTACCTACCATATATTAAGCTAGGGTTAGAAATATCAAGTTTGGAAATAGATCGAAATGTCACTCACAAGGGGTCGAATCCTACTAATTAGCACCTTCTGAACAGTTTGAGACCATTCCCAGCTTTGTAGCATACATATTTCAAAAGTTCGCCCCTGGCGAAGTCTTGCCCCAACTGAAATACATTACCTATCATATATTAAGCTAGGGTTAGAAATATCAAGTTTGGAAATAGATCGAAATGTCACTCACAAGGGGTCGAATCCTACTAATTAGCACCTTCTGAACAGTTTGAGACCATTCCCAGCTTTGTAGCATACATATTTCAAAAGTTCGCCCCTGGCGAAGTCTTGCCCCAACTGAAATACATTACCTATCATATATTAAGCTAGGGTTAGAAAAATCAAACGTAAACCCATCAATCCAGTGATCTTAGAAAATCAAAATTTGAAATAGATGGAAAATTGACTCAGAAGTAGTCGAAACCTACTAATTAGAACCTTCTGATCATTTTGAAACAATTTTCAGCTTTCTAGGACAAATATTTAAAAGGTAGGTCTGTAGAAAATAAGATAGTAAATTAATATACCTCATTATAATCAACGAGAGATATGATTGTGCTTGATCCACGATCAACAACCATTCTCCAGAAATCCACAATCGTACTTTCAAGTGGGGCCTGGGTGCTAATGAACTCGTCTGGTTGTTGGCCCTGTGCATCGAAATAATCAAAATAATCATTATATTATCACATTTGAACATATAACGTTTTACTGCTTTATTGTGTTAGAATTGAGAAGAACTTACATCAACAAACATTGCGTTAATGTAATTTCCACCTTGGATGTCTTCAATAGCAGGCAAGAATACTCTTTGTGCGTTTCCTTAATAATAAAAAGTAACCATTTTTAGATGCATATGGCTTAAGGTAATTAACAGTAGACGTAGATTGAAATCATCTGAAAAAGAAATTAATAAACTAAGATAATTCACAAACTTGGAAGAAGAGTTTGATCCCTGTTCTTGTGGTTGTTGAATGGTTCTTTGGCAGATGAATACTCTTCGTTCCCAATGTCAATTGCAATGAACGCCAAACGCTAAAAATTCAAACATAATATACATATTGTACTCATTTTTTATAGAAAATCATTTATAAGAAACCGTAGGGCCATATTTTCAAAAGTTAAAAAACTTTGGTGGGAGATTTCGTGTGACTAACAAAAGTTAAGAAACTTTCTGTGTTGTCTAGCGTATTTGGTTTTACTTTTTGTATTCCTAGTTACATTTATTCTAGTTGTTTGCGATGGAATTTGAAATTTTTTTCGTCTCTCTATCCAATAAATGTTGGCAGTGACAAAAGATAAAGAGAAGGACGATAAATTAAGGAAAATTAGGTTTGGGTGTTACGAAACTCGCTAAGAAACTTTTCGTATCATAAATAGGGTGAAAGCTAAAAATGGTACCAGGGGTTTGCATAGTTTCTTATTAGAAAATGGGTGTATCAGAAGTTGCACGCTAACGCCATATGCTCTCAATGACATTTGCATAAATATTACAAAAATACATCAATCCTCGGTTCAACAAAGAGTCTATAACATTACTCGAGGTATACTTACGGCAAATTCTTTATGGAATCCATCTTCACCAGTCTGCCTGTCCACGATTGAAAGTTTATTGAATTTCTGTGTGAATTCTTGGGCCGAAAACTCCGTAACGCCACAGAAGGCTGCTTCAAGCAAGCATTCGTAAATAAACTTGTACTGATTCTAGGATTAATTAAACATATCACATAGCTAAGAAGAGCGTCAACTCAAATACTTTGGCCCAATCAATAATAATAACCATTGAATGTTTTAACAAGATAGCCTATCAGTACAATATATACTGTTATCATTAGGGTCGTGATAAGATAGAATGGGTATACGACTAAAGAAGACAAAGCAGCAGATGAAATGCGGCTCTAAATTCAAATGTAACAAAATTGATACTGATGTACGTGTATTGTGTTGTATTGAAGAGTGCCGCATTGAACTAAACGCCTTGTTTAATGTTGGCATTAGAATAGTAAATAAGATACGCACCGCTCTTTGCACCATGTCTCTGCGCTGCAATCTGAGCAAATTGACATAGCTGAAGACATCGACAAGTCTTTGTCTCTCGATGAGGTTGATCAAAGTATCAACAGCAATGAAAGCGCCAGTTCTCCCAACACCAGCACTGTTGAAGAACAGACAAAGCGTCAATATAACAGTAGACATATCACATCAATAATATATATGATTCATCAAATGATTTTTCACCTGCAATGGACAATAACTGGTTTTGCTCTTTGTGCATCGTAAGGAAACAATTGTCGAAATCTTCTTCTGAAACTGAGCAGTGATGTTGGAAAAGCCGGTACTCCGTGATCAGGCCAGACAATGTAATGAAAGTGCTTGCACGTTCTGATCGTATTCTCCTGTAAACAAATTCACAATCGTACAATAATTCATCGTACCTTGCGTGTGTGTGGTTGTGTGCGTGTGTGTGTGTGCGCGTGTAACCATTGGTCCGTTATACTGCTCCATACTTTACCATGGCAAGTTGCAAGTAAAGCAGGCATATAGATTGCAAAAGGCATGGCTGCCCTCCTTACCCGTTGTATTTCAAATGTCGAGAGGACATATTCGGGGAATTCTTCAACTCCCAAGAATGATACCCGAATGTTACCAAATTGCTTTGGGTCCGAAGTAGGCCAATACTCCTCGCACTTTTTCTAAAATAAACAAAACAGTGATAAGAAAATGTAATAAACTACAAAATATAAAGGTAGCACAATGCACAAATGAACTGATGAGGTGGCAAACCTTATTTCCTTCAACACATTTTGTGAGCATAACAATCGCAGCTACTTCTTGCTCCCAAACCAAGGTCCAAAACTTCGTAATTGACTTTGGAATGGGTCCTGAAAAAGGGAAATTAATTGGCTATGGTGTTGAAAAATTCGATTTCGTTAACCAAATTCTTCAGTAAATATAACAAGCAAAAAAGTATTCAAAGCATAAATATACATAAATATTTTTCAGTTTCAGATTCAATATTCAATAAATATTTCATACCTTGACAAGCGATGTATTTTCTTCGTCCTTGGTAATCCTAAAAAATAAGCTAAATGATATCAACATAATCAAAATACGAACTTGTACAAGATCTCGTTCTGTTCTTTTTATAATAGAATAAAATGATGCCACACATCATACTATTTAGAAGTTGCCATACTAAATTACAACCTGTATGCAAAAAATAAATAAAAATTTCAAATGTAAATAGATGTATATTGAAACAAGTGAATACTATTATACATACCAAAATATATGTTGCATTGATGTAATCTGACCCCTCCGGAGAATGACGCAGCTTCACCCGATTGTAATCATCTGCAAAACAAAATGCCTAAACTATAACAAGTATATAGTTATCTCGAGAAGAAGCAGAGGAGTTAAACAATTGAAAAAATGTATAATAATTGCGAAATTATCTTACAGGCTATGATATTTGCAAATCGATTACTGGGTTTATTCGCTGGGTTGAATCCTGTACTCCAAGTAAACAGTTGATCTTTTGGTAATTCCTGAAAGATATAAACATATGGTAGTGATAATTACAACCATATTGATGAGAATTACAAAAAGAATAATGGACTCCTTGCAGAGTTGGTAAACAAAGTTCTGTTTAAAAAATTATACTGAAATGAAAATATTCATTAACCTGAAACTCTTCGTTGAATCCTGCATCTTCTTTAGCTGACTTGCGTCTTACAACTTGAAGAATATCCTTAACAGGGAAGGCAGGATAACCATGGTTTTTGGAAATCTCCAGGCTTTTAGGTTCGTATGGAAACCCATCGACTAAAATAACAGTTAATGTCACAGTAGAACAATACACAGTTGATTAATAAATAAACAAAAGTGAATCAAAGAATAAATTAAATAAAAATGCAAACCATCAGTTGTTGACACTGTTTTCGGCGGTGGAAGTGGTCGAGGCTTCTTAGTCTTCATTTCATGGTCTTCAATTCCATCCAATCTTTGTGTACTTGGACTAGTATTTTCCTTTTGTCTTCTTTTTCTAGAACAAATAGCAATACCCAACAATCATTAAATGTTTTCATCATTCAAAGTCATGACATTTTGTTTTAGTCATTAAATACGTAGTATGTAGCAAAAATCAACACCTTATGAGATAAAAAGCCAAACCAGCACCAACTAATGCGATAACGAGGCCAATAACAACACCGACTATTATACCTGTGGGAGCTGAGGCAAAAAAATTGGATGAAAGAAATGAATTTGTGCAGAATAAGGTCATCAAATTAAAAACAAATAAAGAATTTTAGAGGATTGAAAATATCTTAAAATAACATAAAATACTGGAAAGAAATAGAGCAAAGAATTGAAAAAAGATTAACATGATCAAATTAAAAGTAAAAACAACGAAATTTAATAAGAAAGAAAATGACATAGAAATTATAAAAAAAAACTTACGTGGGGGTTTGGTTATAATAGGAGCAGCAGACGTCTTCATTTCAGCAATCCAGGGGGTTGAGTAGTGCAAGGACTGAAATTAGACAATACAAGGTCATATTGCAAAATCAAAATCCAAAAATTTGAAAACGATTGAAATATGGGTCACAAATAGTCGCACATTATTATTTAGACCATTCTGATCACATTTGGATTTAAACCTTTCAGCCATAGTTTTGCTATAGTTGAAATTGCTCACAAACATTGGCTGCATGAAATAAGAAAGTAGAAGGCGTTTTATGACATGCATGAACGACTATTTTACTTACCGTTTGAGAGACAGCGCGTATGAAAACTGAATATGACTTTTCAGGCTTCAAAGCGGTGTTGACAAATTGGTTGGGTGCAGCTCGCGCCTGTCTTTTTCGCCTTGGTGTTGTTGCCTCGGTGGTGGTCTGGCCATCACCGAGTAGGAAAGCGGTGGATTGGTACTTTGCGTATAAAGCTGGAGTTAACACAGCGGCAATATATGGAGTTCCCGGTTGATAAGTTGCTGCATCGTATTGTTTTAAATCAGCTTGTTTATAAGTTGATGGATCACTGGGGTTGCTTCCTGGCACCAGTTCAACAGCAATGACGTAATAGTACCTAAGATAAACAATTTCGACAAATGACAAATGACGACAAATTTATAAGATATGATTATAAAGTGAGAAAATTGGAATAAATTTGAGAATTACTTTGCTGTGAATCCTTTGGGTAAAGTCACTGAGATTTTGATTTTAATGGTGCTGGATTTAATATCATCTTTCTTAGGTTCTGGCAGCTTCTTTAAAAAGTTCAGCTCTGAAGGAAAATAATGCATTCATCGGAAATTTATTAAGTAGGATAGTATGCTGGGGTTTGCATACTTGTGAAAACCGATTGAAGGGAACCATGGATTAGAAATGAGAGAAAAATTGTGAAAAGACAAGAGGAACATACCTAAATGATAAACAGATGTGAGGCCAAACAAACGCGCTGACTGCAAAACAAAATGATTACAGTAATTAGATTTCCAAAAATTGAAAATTATGCAATCATTTGAGAAAAAGGTAGCTACTAGCTACAAACAGCTGACAGTTCGAAATAAAATAATGGTACAATAAAAGGCTGACCTGGCTTCTTTGAGACACAGCTCTGAAATGCAAATAGTAATTTCCAGGTGTGTCAAGATCAGCATTGAACGCATCGACATGAGGAATACCAGGTTGAAATCGCATTAATGAGGGCATCTGATTGGTACGTCTTTCTGTTGCAAGGTAATACATCAAGCCACTTTGCTCTGCTTCTGTTTTGGTTTTAAGGTCTGGGAATGATGTCATTGAAGTGGAAGTACTCGGTGTAATCCTTTCAACAATTACCTGATAAGCTCTGGAAAAACAAAATTTATAAAATGCAATACGAAGTTCAAACCTTCCGATGTGATTAAAAGGAATGCCTGAGTAATATTAACAAATTTTATATCTTACACAATTGGTCCATAAAGGTTTGTAACAGAGTAGAATGTCACATTCCTTTCTGTCCCTCCGCTCTGGAACTTGTTAACGACAACATAACGTGGTTTTGGAGGCTCTGTATAAAGAAATAAAAGTTATCACCCCCTGTCAAAATCACAAGATTCACCAATCGATGATCAAAATGAACGTAAAGTCAGGGGGTAATGTAGTCGCATGATAACTTACTTGAAATGAGAGTCTCTCCAGTAACCTGTGAACTGTATGGTCCAAAGCCAACAGAAGTAGAAACAGAAATTTGAAACGTGTAGGATGTTCCAGGTGTTAGGTTATTTATGACACGTGATGTGCACGTGACACCACATTGCTCATCAATCTTAAACACGTGACTGAATGTGGCGTTGTAATCTTTTCTCCCAGACCCTTTGATCTAGAGGCAACAGAATAGAATGACAGCAAAGGCCATATATATGCAGAAAAAGTCCTAGAAGATTGAAATGGAAAGAATGAAGGAGATGACGCTTTGTTACCTTGAATCTAGTGAGGGCGCCTCTAGGTTTGGACGGATCCTTCCAAGAAAGTTTGAGTGAAGTTGTTTGCGGATTTTCTATCGTTGGATGCAGTGGCATTGTTGGTACTGTTAAAAACAAACACAATTGCTATGAAAAATAAGTTGATGTGTACCAGTATAGTATACAAAAGTGGTCAATAAAGATGTTGATGAAGAATGGATATAAACGACTGGATGTTTAATTGTTAAAACATTGAGCAAATAAACTTACTCCCTTCTTCTGTTCTCTGTGTGACATTCTGACTCCAATTTCCAGGCTTGATTGTAAATGCCCTGATCTTAAAAGTTAGAAAAACAAATATAAGAATACAATAGCTTGAATAGGGGAATTATCAAAGAAATATCTAACCGACAAATGTAGCAAAGAACTAAAACAAGAACAAACGAGGAAAAAAGATAAAAAAATGAAGAAAAAAAGCATAAAAATAAAAGAAGGAAAGTTGATTATTTCATCAAATCATCGATACCTTGAATGTATAATTAACATGTGTTTCCAGATGTGTAACCAGTATATCAGTTAAATTGGCGTCGAGGTTCAGAATGGTACAATTTGCATGTTGAAGACAATATTTAAATTGATATTTCGTTATAATCCCGTTTGGATCAACTGGTTTTGACCATTTCACATAAATTACAGTTGTTCCTTGTGGTGTTGTTTGAGTAATATGTGGTGCCGAAGGAGCTGAAAAACAAACAAAGAAAATCAACAACTTCTTCTTGTACTTTATACATGACTCCAAACAAACGAAAGAGATACTCTCACAATCTTAGCAACGTCAGGGCAATAAATAAAGCAATATTCACCATCTTGTAAAGTGCGATTAAGAATTGTTTTGCTGAACACTCCCAGTCCTGCCGAGTTGTTAGCTGCAATCTTTACAGAATACTCAGTGTATGGAAATAAACCAAGAAGTGAAAGGCTCAATGCAGTAGTGTATCTCTTGATGCTCTTTGATTGTCCTTTTCTCACATATTGAATACGAATCTCATAACCAGTTATTTCCCCATTTGTGTCATTCTTTGCCAATGTTTGCCAACTAATTATGATGCTCTTTGATCCAGTTACTTTGGTTGTTACCTTTCTTGGAGGCGATGATGGATCTGAAGACAATTTGACGAGGTCAGAGCTTCACGAGAGATCGCGAGATGTCAAATAGGAGAAAGAAGTAAAAGAAAGACCGCTCAATAAACAAAAACAACTTACAATCCTCTTTAGTCGTAGCAATAACTTCATTACTCAGTGTACTAACGCCAGCTGAATTGTAAACCTGGATGGTTAAAGCATACTTCATCCAGGAAAAGAGATGAAAAACGTCAATGGCAGTCTGCGGGTATCCAAGACGAGTTAGATTCGCTTTGAGGATGTCAGGACAGTCCCTGGTATTTGCATCTGCAACACATTTGTAGCTCACGTAATATCCAATCAATTTGCCATTTGCGTCTGTCTTGTTTATGTTCTAAAAATCAACAAAAATCGTATTCAATAAACGATGAATAAGGAGACAAGCAAGCAAAAACAGACAATAATAAACCAATAACAATAATAATTAGACAACAATAACTATTTATTAATAATTAATTAATAAAAATTACCTGAATTTGGAAATTTAAGCTTCTCTTTAAGGTTTCCACTTTAGTTATTCTTGGTGCCTTAGCGGGTGCTAGAATAATTCAACATAATTTGATTAACATTATAGTACGATAACAAAGAAGATACGTTCGGTCACAGGAGAACAAAGTGCTACCAAATTCCCATTGGTGCGTTATGAAATAACGGGGTATAAAGAAAACTTTAGATGAGAAATACAAATACCGTCTTCTCTAGTCTGCTGCATAATGTAATTGCTGTAAGGACCACGCCCTGCTTTGTTCGATGCTGCAATTCTTACAGTGTAATTCGTATAAGGCTTCAAGTTGATGAATGTGTGACTTCTGTTACTGGCAGACACATTTCGGAATAGTTCTTCGTTGGTTAAACGTCTTTTGATGGCAACAGTATAAAATGTGATGATACCATTAGTATTGTCCCAGTCCATACTTTTCCATTCAAGAAGCAAAGACGTCGATGTTAGGGATTTTAAAGTGATCGATTTTGGTGGCTTAATCGGTGCTGAAAGGGAATTAAAGACAATTTAACAAAATTTCAATCATGAAGCAGATATTTTAGAAAGAAAAACAGACAGACTTAAGCCAAGGAAACAAAAAACAGGAAAACGAAGTACCAGAAACGTGTACAAGAAAAACATTTTATAGAACAACATATTAAAAACTAAGCAAACTCAAAACATTTCATACCTTCTTCAGAAGTTGTAGTCATATTCTCTGCAGAAAAGGGGCCGATACCAGCACTGGTATAAACTGCAATCTTAATATTGTATCTTGTCCAAGATTTCAATCCATGTAATATGAAATCAGTTTTTTCTTTGCCTGGAACAAGGACTGCTCCAGAAGGACTCTCACATACTCTTGTTGTATTGCTGTTAAGACATCTGTAAGATATTTTATAACCAAGAATCACTCCATTTTCATCCTCCTTTTTGATATTCTAAAATGAGAAAAACGTTTAACCTTTAGATAAATCACAGCTTAAAAAACAAGATATCTCCATGATGAGTGTGCAAAACAAACCAGAATACTTCAACAAGGTAAGATGTCCTGGTACTTCAATTTGATTCAGCACGTCTTGTTTGTCCAAACGTATAAAACGATCAATGCTATTTAACAATTGAGAACTCACTTCGATTGTAATTGCTGCTGAGAACTTTGTGGTCGAAATGCTTGTAATGGATGGTGCTTTATTAGGAGCTGAAAAAAAGTAATGATCATCAAACCTAGCTGTAAACAATATTTTACAACCATATCGACAAAGATGCAATTTCAAAGCACTAACCTGCTTCGAAAGTTTGCTTGGTTAACCAATCACTGTAAGGTCCAGGTCCAATGTTAGTTGCAGCGGCAATTTTAATACTGTAATTCGTGAAAGGTTTCAATCCAGTAAGATTATACCATGTTTCAGATACCTCAAATGACTTCACAGCAGATGTAGAAGAATTGCGTAGAATCAAAATGTATTTGGTTATTATTCCATTTGTGTCATTTTTCTTCAGTACAGACCAAGAAACATCAATCGAAGTCGCATTTTTCACAACAACTCTGATATTAGATGGTGCTATCGAGGGTTCTAGGGCAGCGAAAAATGACAAAATTAATATAATATCATCAAAAGCCACCATGTTATATATCTTGCACATCCAAAACATCAAGTTATAAAATATTTTAAAATCAGCGAATTCAAATATTTCAAATGTTTTTCTGACCCACAGTTCCCCCTAGGACATATCAATTACCCTTTAAAATTGCCTCGCAGGAATGAAACAAGACGGAAACATCAAATAAATCTCGTGTCATAATTTCAATTACCTGTTTCTTTAGTTGTAACACTTTGTACGGCACTAGCGGGGCTACTACCAGCACTGTTAAACACTTGTATCTTCACTTCATACTTTGTCCACGTTTTCAAGCCTGTGATTGTAAAGCTTGTTTTACTTGCTTCATAATATGTCCTGTTTATCCAATTCAAATCAGTGCAGTCTCTTGTAATTTCAGTCTGAATACAACGATGCAATATGTGATAACCGAGTAGCTTTCCGTTACTTTGTTCTTTTTTGTAAGGCTATTAAAGAAAGGAGTTCCAACATCACATGTAAAATACTTGTACACTTGATACTTTCCAGCATTAGTCAGGATAGTTGGCTTGATTATAAATCAAGAATTAAATACGTGATGGGTTAGAAACAAACGTAGATGTATCGATAGATAATAGATATCAAGAAATATAATAAGCAGTTGTACCTCCGTGGTCACTTGAACAGTTTTGATGTTCCCAACGACTGAGGCAATAACTGGCGCAACACTTGGGGCTATAAAAATTATAAACATTGTGTTAGTCTGAAGCTAAGCCAAAGAATGGCTACTCTAGAACAACATAATACAAGCATGGTGCATGTTATTTTTGCATACCTTCTTCTGCAGTAACAACAGTGAAAGCAGCGCTGAAATCTCCTCTTTTATCACCATTGTAAACTTTGATTTTAAGACTGTAGTTGGTCCAGGATGCTAGGCCTGATATTTCAACCTTCTCAAGTCGAGGATCAGTGATATTTTTCTCCTTTGGAACGAAAATACTGCATGATTTTGTCTGCACGTCTCCAGCACAGGACACATGTATGACGATACCTGTAATGTCCCAATCTAAGATCTGATCTTGCGTCAGCTTCTAAAAATTAAAGAGCATGGAGAAGTTAGACTAACTCTTCTCTTCATAGCATAAAACTCCATTCAAGATGCATAGTAAAACGAGAAAAGAATAAAATACAAATATAAATTATTGATACAGATACAAGTGCTTTAACTGATTTACTGTAGACTAATATAGTTATGATAATAAATAAATAAATAAATAACAATAAAAGAATATAGAAAACATACCGTCCATTTAACATCTATGGTGGTTGTACCAATCTTTTCGTGCGAAAATGAAGCAGGAATAATAGCAGGTTCTTGAAGATAAAACACGAAACAATGTATTAGATTTCATACACCAATTGCAGCAATTTGCGCATAATTGAATCAAAATAAAAGAATCAAAATAAATCACTAACTTGTGGTGTATATAAATATTTTGGATTGTGAAACATCCAGTCCACCAGTAACAGTGCTGTCTAGAAGGAGAATTCCTTTAACTGAATGTAATCTTACTTCATAGCTTTTATATTTCTCTGCAAGTGATGTCAACGTGAATTGGCTCTTTGCCACGTCTGTTATATTTGTCCATGTTTGGAGGCCAGTTTTACGAAATTGTATGGTAAAATTGGATGACGATGAATGAATTGTTTTCCATTGAAATGTGATGTTTCTCATGTTGTAAACATTCACATTGAAATTACTTATAACAGCATAGTCTAAAAAGTAAGAATATAGCTATAAGCCTCATTTAAAATATAATAAAGAAATCAACAGAAAAATTAAAAAAATAAATACGAAATGAGGCAAAAGAACCGAAAATTAAAAAAAAAATCAAACAAGCACACAGAGCTTGCATTGCACAAGATCCTACAAGGTCACAAAACTGAAAAAGGCTCAAAAAAACTCGTAGAGAGTCATACAACTTTCCAACCAATAACTATATAAGCTACTACAATGTCATAGAAACATGGAAAACTTCTGACGTACCTTTAGAGCAACCAATTGCTTGTATCCTTGCACAACGTTTTGTGTTGAACGTGTCTGTCTTTATTCTTATGTACTTTGCAAATACAGGGGGCAGTAACCAATTACGCACAACAGTGTTCCTATCTTGATTTCCAATAAACGTCTACATAACAAATTCATATATAGAAAAACACAACATCAAACCATTTAGACAGAAATATCGTGAATATTAAATGCTTGTTTACTCACCTTTGAAAGCTCCGTGTATTTAATGTTATCAAGAGAATGGCTGATCTTGAATGTTGTCACCCAATAATCATTATTTGAATCTCCTTGAATGCCAACTGCAGAAATCACTCTTGCTGATGATAATATAACATCAATGTATCCGTTCGTATCAGATGATTGTGCGCACCATGTATTCATTGTGTTTATGAAAATGTTTCGGGGTGGGTTTGTACTCAGATTGGTTGATGTTAATAGCACACTGTTTTTCGTTAAATCATCAAAACAAACTGAAAATATAAATACAAATAAACATCTGTGAAATTGATTTACTTGATTGTCATCTCAAATGTGGTCATACACCACAAAGATATATGAAGTAAACACAAATTGAGAATATCATAAGCAATATCTGATGCGTCTACCTGGATGATATCCATAGATCTCAGCTCTTAAACATCTTACAGTGGCTCCCCCTTTTTCAATTGGATTGATTCTTAAAAACTGAGTTGTAACGGGAATTGGAAGAAGATTCAAAACTGGAAGATTCTTGAAAGGTTTATTGCCAGTGAAAAGCTGCAAAGAAAATTAAATATATTCAAATACCAGTAATAAAAAAAGAAAGATGGTTAAAAAACTTACAGGTCTAAATAAGAAACACAAACTCACCATTTTGGTGGTTGATGCATTTTTCACATATTCAAATGCACCTGACGAGCTCTTGTTATATTTCAGATAATATTTATACGTCATATCAACAGCTAGTCCACCAAAGCTTTGTGTGGAAACAGCACTAATAACCATTTGTTGTTTCAGATCAATTTGAAGCCACTCATCATTGTTTCCATTAGGAGCACACCAACCCTTTGCGTGCCATAAGCGTGCATACTGGGGAAGGTCATTTGGCAAATTATTAGAACTACTCAACTGAGAATCCTCAATTACTCCACTTTCCATACCAAGAGGATACAACGATTTATCTGCAGCTAAAATAAAACAATATACATCATAATTGAAATAGAAAAAAAAGAAAAGTAAAGTAAAATGAAAAAAATGTAAAAGTTATCTTGTCAGGCTAAAAAAAATAAAAAAATACCTGTATCATCACTTGGACCATAATACTCTAATCTTGCACAAATATGCAAGCCTTGTACATCAGTTGCTCTGAATCTGACATATCGCGCTCTTGTTGGAACTGCCAACCAATTGTATACAATGCCAGTATTATCACTATTTCCAGTGAAAATCTAAAATGAAAACCAAACCGACATTGAAACTATTAAATAACAAAAATCTATGAAATTAGAGCAATTGAGAATCCAATTAAATGCTCCTAATGCAGCTATGCATTTATTGCTTTGGGATGTTTTCTTACCTGACGTTGGCAAAATTGATTTGTAACATCGTTGTATGTAGCTCCATCTAAACTGACTTGAAGATAGAATTTCTTGACATAATTGTTATGACTATCATCACCTTGGGTAGCGATTCCAGTAAGAGTGACGACCCTTTTGAAATCAACTTGCAGATAATCTTGATAATTCAATGCTTGTGCGCTGCACCATCTATTTCCAGTTACCCTTAATCTTCCAGTACTTCCAAACCATTTTGATGGACTATTGTTCGGATATGTGAATTCTGAAGTTGCAGTGATTTGGTCGTTTTTAATTAATCCATTACTCATTCCAAGAGGAGTTCTTCCAAGTTCTGCAAATTTAAGAAACCGAATAAAATAAATAATCACGATAAACATTAATTACAGGAATGCAAAAACTGCATTTGCCATATTTCTGAAAACCAGAAAACTGTCACAGACAAAGCATTGCAAATCACCGAGAATCTTAGAAACCAAGTTGTAATTATCAATTTAATAACACAATAAACTCCCTAAAGACCACTCTTGGTTCCAACAAATTGCGAAAGTTTATGCAACCATAGAATAACACAAACACAACTAAAAAGATTAGCAAATGAGCTGCTATAAAAGATAATAATATTGGTTTACCTTGTATCTTAATTATGCCTTTGCAACCAAGAATTTGAATTCTTAGGCACGTTGGACCATCACCATTGAAGGACGTCACTCGTATTCTAATAAACTGGACAAACATCATATCCGAAAACCAATGTCTTGTGATTCCATTTCGATTTGAATTGGCAATATATTCCTATAGAATTAAAAAGAGAAATAAGATAATAAACCAAATGTCTCTCAAAATAAAATAATTAATTAATGGATGAATTCATAAAAAGTTTAGTATCTTATAATGTTATACAGATAATATTTATAGATAAATAATTACACTATATACTCTGTGTCAGTTTTGCATTAAAAGTGCTCAACATTATAAGTAGAGAAGGATAGCAATCCAGATTGCGATATAGCAAAAACTTGAAGTCACGATAAAAACTTGTTGTCTTTGCTCAAATTTCTATTTAAATAATTAAAAATACCTTGTTAATTTCTTTCAAACAACCACTGTAATTTCCATGGCTAATCTTGAATTTTTTTGGCCAGAAATCGTTATCTAGATCTCCCTGAATTCCAATGCCAGTAATTCGATGAATATGACCAAGATCAATTTGGATATATTCATTGACAGATGCACTAGCTGGACACCATGCATTTGCGCTGTTTACTGTTGCAGTATATGGAAATTTTCCAGATTTCGAAGATGAAGCTGTGATGCGAGCATCATTCAGAATTGTAAGATCGTCAGAACATTCTACAATCAAATAAAAATAAAATCAATCAATGGAAACTCTCACCCTTCTGTCAAAGTACAACAATTTTATCTGTTTTCTTTATAAGGAACATCTAACTTGCTAAAACAACCTCTTAAAGGCTGCGGAGAACATATTTGGAAAAAAATAAAAAATAACTAAAGATCTTCGTTTATACCTGGATGATATCCATAGACCTCAGCCCTTAAACATCTGAGACTGGCTCCCCCTATTTCAATTGGACTGATTCTTAAAACCTGAGTTGTCACTGGAATAGGAAGAAGGTTCAAAACTGGAAGATTCTTGAAAGGTTTATTGCCCGTGAAAAGCTGCAAAGAAAATTAAATATATTCAAATATCAGTAATAAAAAAAGAAAGATTTTAAAAAAAATTGCAGGTCTAAATAAGAAACACAAACTCACCATTTGGTTGGTTGATGCATTTTTGACATATTCAAATGCACCTGACGAGCTCTTGTTGTATTGTAGATAATATTTATACGTCATATCAGCAGCTACTCCACCAAAGCTTTGTGTGGCAACAGCACTGACAACCATTTGTTGTTTGAGATCAATTTGAAGCCATTCATTATTGCTTCCATTTGCAACACACCAACCCTTTGCGTGCCATAAGCGTGCCAACTGGGGAAGGTCATTTATCAAATGACTAGAGCTGGTCAATTGAGAATCTTCAATTATTCCACTTTCCATACCAAGAGGATACAACGATTTATCTGCCGCTAAAATAAAACAATATACATCACAAATGATGCAAAGAAAAATATATAAACAATTTAGCATGTATGCTGATAAAAATAAAAAGCAATTAAGAAATACCTAGATCATCAATTGAACCATAATACTCTAATCTTGCACAAATATGCAAGCCTTGTACATCAGTTGCCCTGAATCTAACATAGCGTGCTCTTGTTGGAACTGCCAACCAATTGTATACAATGCCAGTATTATCACTATTTCCAGTGAAAATCTAAAATGAAAACCAAACCGTATTGAAACTATTAAATAACAAAAATCTATGAAATTAGAGCAATTGAGAATACAATCAGTTGTTCCTAATGCAGCTATGCATTTATTGCCTCGCGTTGTTTTTTTACCTGCCGTTGATAAAATTGATTGGTAACATCGTTATATGTAGCTCCATCTAAACTGACTTGCAAATAGAATTTCTTGACATAAGTGCTAACACCATCATCACCCTGAGTAGCAATTCCAGTAAGAGTAGCAATTCTTTTGAAATCAACTTGCAGATAGTCTGTATAATTCAGTGGCCGTGCACTGCACCATCTATTTCCAGTTACCCTTAATCTTCCAGCACTGCCATCCGATGGCCAGTTGTTGTCAAATCGTGATGTTGCTGTTATCTGGTTGTTTTTGATTAACCCATTACTCATTCCAAGAGGAGTTCTTCCATATTCTACAAAAAATTATATCAATAAAAATAAATAGTAGAGGATGAATGAAAAAATCTCTAAGCTAAAAAGGTTAAGCCACACAAACTAATTCCATTTGTAGAAATAAAAAGAATAGGATAGACGTTACTTAATTTGCCTGGTCTATTTGGCATAAATAAAGGATAAGGGGGCAACATGGAAAATAGTTCAGGAATCAGAAACAGTGTTTACTTGTGCTGCAACCAAGAACTTTAATCCGCATGCATTTTTTCCCGAAGCTTAATGTAATTTTAATTTTGAGAAATTGTGCAGTTTTCAAAGAGGTAAACCAATGCAGAACAACACGATTACGATCGCCATTGCCTTTGAAAACCTGAAAGACGACAGGATGAATCGTTAATGTTAAATAGCATCAGGCTTGGATGAATCAGCTAATTACATAGTAGCAAAAGCTATATTACATACCTCAGTCATTTCAGTCAAACAACATTGCTTATTTCCATAGCTTATTTTCACTTCGGTTGGCCAGTTGTCACCATTCGAGTCACCTTGAACTCCAAACCCAGTAATCGTTTTCGGAGATCCCAGGTTTACTAATAAATATGGACTGGAATCTGAAGAATTGGCACACCATGATAATGGATTGTTGAAAAAAGATGAAGATGAGTAGTCGATGGATTCAAATGAAGACCCAGTTACAAGAGTATCAGCCGAGTTTGTAAGATCATCGGAACAAACTGAAAATAAATGAAAACACTTTATCAAAATACCTCGACTTACTGCTTTTGTTAATTTACAAAAAATTATAAACCTTCTTAAAAATTAAAATTACAAAGGCCTTATCATCACGCTTATTAGCGATGAACTTTTGCGTTGCGTTAGTAAACACTCCTGTATGGTAAAATTGAAGCAAATAATAAATGTAAAAATCTGCATACCTGAATGATATCCATTAATTTCTGTTCGTAAGCAGTAAGTGACAGACCCAGTACCCAAAACATAAGGATTTATTCGCAATTTATCAACAGTTAAAGGTGTTGGTAAAAAATCCATGACAGGATCTCTTGATGTGTCTTTGTTACCAATGAATAACTAATATGGAACCAAAGCCATATCATTGAATATATTTTACTTTGCTAACAGTTGTTAAGATGAATACTTGATGAAAAAAATGATACGATACTACCTTGTCAACTGAAGCTGAATCTTTAACATTTTTCCATGTGCTTGATTCATAATACTGTACATGATATTTATATGTTCTGTCAGGAGATCCATTTCCTCCATGTCCCTGCAGGGCGACTGCAGTAATAGTGACAGCATATGGAAAGGCTATTTGTAGCCAACCATTATTTGCTGATCCAGGGCACCATCCTCCGCCATTGTTCAATCTGGAATTCGCAGGTGGATTACCATTAAATTCACTTGATGCAGTCAATTGTGAGTCTTGTATTATACTATTTTCCATACCAAGTGCATACAACGCTTTGCTTTCAGCAGCTAAAAATCAAACATATCATTGCTAATATCATTGCTAATGTTGACTTAGCAACAATAACATCCAGTCTGTAAATGATAAACCGACTTCCAAAGTAGACAATGAGAGGAGGTAATGAAATCAATGATGAAAATAAAAATGAAGAAGAAGATGAAATCGTAACAAAAAGATGTGAAAGAAATGTTCTTCAAAATAAATAAATTAAAACAAACCCGTATATCCATATAATTCCATGCCATAATATTCCAGCCTCATACACACAAGCTTGCCGTTATCTGTTCTTGCCAACTCCATAGCTCGAAATCTGACGTATCGAGCTACAACTCCACCACCAAAGTAGTTGTATTTTATTGAATTTTGGTTTATATTACCAACGAATTCCTTAAAAAATAAGAATGTGATGACTTTACGAAGCAAAAAAGTAAAATAAGAAACATGTGTAAAAGGTAAAGCATTTTACAGAAAGCTTAGTCCTTTTGAATAAGTTAGCAATTATCAACAAAAACCAAGCTTTCTACTGACCTTTTTAACTGAGCATGTTTTGATTGACGAAAATGACGAAGTAGAGTTTGCTATTTCCAAAGAAAACTTCTTCACATAATTATCACCGGCCGAATAAGTTGGATCACCCTGTGTTGCGATTCCAGTTAAAATGACAATTTTTCCAAAATCAACTTGATGAAAATCATTGACAAAGTTCACTCCAGTTTTCTTTCCACACCATCTTGTATTCATGCCAATTCTACCCTGTCCTGGTCCAAAATTTAGATGATCAGCAAGTTGGGAACTGGCAAATGTTTGACTTGTGGGTATAAAGCCATTCTGCATGCCAAGAGGGACTCTTTTCAAATCATCTACAGATAAAACGAAAATAAACATGAAAAGTTATCCACTTTCAGCTGACGCTAGCTGAGAGCCAGGCATAAAAAGACAATGAAACAAAGTCACATATACTCAAATATGCGTCAATGTTGCATTTAACATGCGTAGTAATACCCGTTGGTAAAAATTCAAAGGTAAATATCAAAGGTAAAAATTTTAGCAATTTAGAGGTTATAGGAATGAAAAAGTGTTCAAAATCAAATTAATCTTCATTCACTTACCACTACAGCCGATGACTTGAAACCTGAGACAGATTTTGTTATTCCAAGTTAATGGGACAATCAAGAGGTAATCTACTTTGATTGAAGAATCAAACCAATGTCGCATGACACCATGTTGATCTGAATTGCCATCAAATATCTGAAACATAATTACAATCGCTGCTAATTATTTGCAAATAATAAAACTTTAATGCTACAAAATATTAATTTAGAAATAATTTATAATGGAGAATTAAAGAGGTATTCTTTAAACTCACGGTTGGCAGTTCAATTTCTGCTCCGCATTGCGGTTTGTATTTGATTTTAAATGTTTTCACCCAATTTGAATCTTTAGCATCTCCTTGGATAGCAATTCCATTAATTTCCAAAGTATTTGGAAACTCTATCTTAATAGACGGACTAACATCATTTGCATTCGCACACCATGAATTTGCAGAGAAAAGAAACGCATTTGCATGACTTGAACCTGTTTTCACTGATGAAGATGAGAACGTATTTCCTGGTTGCTCTGCTATTCCTTTGTAGCAGTCTGGAATAAATCAACAATGCCATCGTCAAACAATAAATCAATCAAAAGAATCATTCAATCACACGATTAATCAACACTTCAATCATTTGATCACTAACATCTGCATACAACAAAACCTTGTCAATATTGCAATACACGCTCTTTTATGAGAAATCATTCGCGAGAAAGCAGCACTCGACTCGTGAAAGTTCACCACTGGATTTTCGAAACTTGAAAAATTTAGGACTCTAAATTTCAAGGATAGATTGCCGTGTCAGCACGAAATATTTAATGTTGTGACAATCATGTGGTATCTATCAACAGTTGATGTTACAAATGTTATTGATATAACATCGTTGTACACCCGTTAATGCGCATGCTCAGTAACGTAATATTGTTTGTCGCTAAAAAAGTGCTGAGAAAGCATCAGTGATAAAATTGCCAAATTGTTTGCATTTTTTAGCACTGCTCTGAAAAACTTTCTCATAAAAAAGCGTGTATCGAAACCTACTTTGATTGTTTCCGTATAATTCTATTCTCATGCAAAACATTGTCGAGTCAGCTCCTTTCGTTTTTGGAATTATTTTGATGTATCTGGCTAAGATCGAGTTTGGGAATAATGCCATGAAAGGATCTTGATTTGTCTTAGCATCGGAAGAAAACAACTGAAGGATAAAATAAAATTCATTCAGTAATCAGAAAATGATAAATATGACGATTGTGGTTGTATAGCGTTAAACGATAATAACTTAATCAAAATAAAAAAGCACAAACCATTGTTCTTCCAGGAAAATCCTCAATAAATTTGAAAGACGATGCTTGTGAACTGAGTGAATGAGATACTTGAAAAGTTTTGACAATTTCTTGTGAATTCTTAGCTCCATAACCCTGTATTGCAACAGCACGGATAGGCAATTGTCTTCCAAGGTCAACTTGTAACCATTGGTCTGCATTTGACAGCGCGCACCAGCCAGAAGCATGGTTCAATCTTGCAAACTTCGCTTCCTTGCTAACTGTATAACTTGACGAAGAAATTGCACTGTCTTTAATGTTTCCATTTTCAATTCCAAGAGGAAACAAATTACTTCCATATTTTGTAGCATCGTCTAGAAAACAAACGTCATAATTATGACCTTATCTCATCAGAAAGCATCATAAGGTCAGCCATTGTTAACTTCGCAATTCAAATTTCATGAGCCGTGCCCTTTCCGATTAGCAGGCCAGTCCCGTCTCCCTTGAATGTCACGGTGTCACGACAATTGACATTAAAACAAAGGGAATATTAAGATTACTACATCATTACATTACACATGAGCATAACTGTTATGTTATGATAATACATATTAGGATCATAGTGAATAGAGCAAGACATGCTTCTTTATTGACTATGTTAGGATCATACCACTTGCTGAGCTGCAGCCATAAAATTCCATGCGAAGACAAACAGATCCACCAGATGCATCATTCAGCTCCAATGCTCGAAATCTTACATATTTTGTCGACGATGTTTTAGTTAACCAGTTAAACTTGATATCCGTGTTGTTTGAGTTTCCAATGAAATCCTAAAAGGTCAAATTACAAATTAAAAATTGGAATTTGAAACTCTTGGAGCAGAGCATGTCCACTTTACATTATGTTTTGCATCCTTTGGGGTTCCATTTCCGCAAAGTTAAAAATTAAATTTATGATAAAGTTGTAGTGTATATAAAAATAATAAAGTGATTGAATAAAATACCAACCTTTCTTGTCCCAGTGGTATCATTAAAATGATAAAACGTCGTTCCATCATCGCTGAATTCCAAAAAGAACTTCTTCACAAAACTCGTCGATATATCAGGATTACCTTGTGTTGCTATTGCGTTGATAACAACGGGTCTTTCGAAATTCACCTGTATCCATTCAACAAGCGAATTTTGTTGTCCAACATAATTACCACACCAGCAATTTCTAATGCCAAGCCTTGCCTGTGAAGGATGGTGTGTGCTGCTACCAGGGCTCAGGTATGAGCTGGCAGTGATTTGGTAATTTTTAATGCCTCCGTTTGACAGACCAAGAGGGCGTGACTCTATGCAACCTGGAACAAATATTAAGGCGTTCAGACCTTCCTTTGCAATTCAATTTAACCAAATCGTTTATTTTTCTTCCACAGGTGGATTGATTCACAAAGTGTGCTTTTAAAAGGCCAAAATATACAACTGGACAAATAAAATGATAGCTCTAAACCGAAACTGAAATTAGCCTAGACTCGTGTTAATTAAACTGTAAGCCTGATGAATACCGAATATTCAGTTTGCTGCGTGCCAAAAAATTTTAGAAATGAAACTGGGGGGTTCACATCGTATCGCGACTTCATTAACGAGTTACGTATTGTTCAATTATTTCGAGAGAAAGGCCCTTTCACAGCGTCATCAAAAAGCCTTGTAATTGTCAGGGGTGAATATGGGGTGTTCCCCTCTCCTCGTTTTGCTTGGCTTTTACCTACCCCTCCGCCCTCCCCCGCGCAGCACGATTATGACAGGCATAAACTTGCAGAAGTGACATCCCCTTTGGCCTATAATTAAGCTTCCGCTTTGCAACCAATTCAAATGAAAATCTCCCTCCATGATATTTCCAGATACAAACAATAAGCAATTGCAATTAACAATTGATTTCAGCACAAAGTGAAATAGTTCAGCAAAATATAAATTGAATAACACAACAATAGACAGCTTAAGAATCAATAGTGCTGTCAAAGCAACTTTTGTTTTCGTTCATCAATGCGAATGATTTCTCTTTTGATTTCAACTGTGTTGAATCGTTTTCAACATGACGATTAACGATATCAAATTCCTGAAAATGTCGCCAATAAAATATTACCAACGAAATTCGCCACTCAGAAATATGGATGATGAACTCTAATGTTTTGTGCCTATGTGCAAAGCATTTGTTAAGTTGATATAACTATTCTTGTCCCCCAGTTGTATGTACTGACAACTTGAAGATTGCGGAAGTTGATTGATGTAATGGCCTCTTGCGTATTGTATATCTGGATATAATTATGTTGCCGCTAATTAACAAAACCTCACCTTTAACACTGCAAAATAGAAAGAATAGATTGAAAGTGTAAGCCAAAAACTTCATATTTAGTTGGAAATGCAAGATTCTTTAAACTTTAGCATCACTGTCAGCTTTTTTCGATGTACAGCTTCAACTTCCAGGTCTTGTAAATCGAAACCTGTTGATAAGTGATGAAGAGGAAAGAAGATTGCAGCCTTGGTTCCTTGTGCTCGCCAAGTAACATCCGGGATGGAAGTGTTCAAAAAGTTGTGATGCATCATGGGATTTTCCTTAATTTTCAGACACGTGATTGACATGAACATCACATTCAAGCGGCGGTAGTAAAGCGCAAGTAAATATTTACAAAGATAATAAAAAATAAAGATCAAAAAAGAAAGCGAACCTCGAACACTTACCCCAACCTTAATTTATTTTTCTGATATCTGTATGCTGAAGATCATATAAGAATAAGAATAAACTCATAGGCATGTTTTTGTTTTTGATAAAGATTTAAGAACTATGGATTATTTGCTCATTTAATCCGTTTCTTATGTGGTTATAATTAAGTGACCTTTGCAGTGAATAATAGCATGTTTTGGTAATATTTGTTCTCAACTTTCATTGAGTATCCAGTAACCACTCAAGTTTCTCGTGTGTTGGGAGTTACTTGTTGTTGAGAAAGGTTGTATTTATGCATGCTGCAGATTGGAAAACATATGGTGCATAAATGAAGAATTTCATTTGCTTCAAAAGACCATAAAAGAATTGGATGTGGACATGACTTTGTGAAGTCATGCAGAAACGGAATTCGTTTACAACAAAGGCCATCGCCGATGTTCATCATTCAGGCCCAACTTCTCCACGAAGGAAAGCTGAACAGCGATTTAAAAGTCGTGGTAAGAACAATTTTTATTTCTTATTAATATTATGAAACATATTGAATCCCGTAGCCGTTATTCAATAATATTCCACATATTTTTTATTGAAAAAGCTTTGCACAGAATAGATTTTAGTTATTCAAGTTATGCCAGCTATTCAAGCAAATATTTTATCTTCAAAAGAGCCTTTAGTATTTTATCTTGGCATTTGCTCCCTAATTGGGAACCAATTCATAACTTTAATTTCAAAGGGATGAAATTAGTGAGTATATTCAATGATATTATTCCCCATGTGCGTCAGGCGGGGCCTTCCCACTGGTTCACATCTCCCACGTGATTGTTTCAACAAGGAAAAACGAGTCTTGCGCACGTTCAACATGACAGCAAATACAAAGACACCAGATGTTTGTATTATTATATTATGTTTACTGTTCATCAGAAGGCAGATGTGTTCTCCGAAGTCCATTAATTCACTCACATCATTGACAACTGTACTCTGTGCTATATTATCGTAAAGTTGATAAGAGAAGGAAGTTTATCAAACAACAATAATTCCACGACTCCACGAACTCGTAACATCTCAACAGTATATTACGTCACCAGTAGCAAAGACAGCATACTGCAGAGGTTTGTTGTCTCTAGAGGATCATCGTATGTGCATGCGACAGCGCATAAAAATTCTCAATAGGCCTGTGAATATTTTCGTCATTGAATTGTATAAGCTGTTTCATCTTGCGTACGAGATAGAGACACTGGAATATAATATTAACAAGCAAACATAATAAGGCCACCTGAATTCTACAACAATTCATATCATCAACTTTGCGTCATTGACAGGTTCGTTAGAGCTCTCTTTAGTACGAAAAATAATTTTAAATCCATCGATAAGATTCTTTGTGCCGTTCATTTTCATTGCGTGGCAAGATTTGTTTCGCCAACATTTCAGTAACATTAAAAGTTGTATATTTTTAATTATATTTACACTCAAGGTAAGTATTGTGTCGTGGATACATTAGTCATGAAGAGCAAAATTTTCTCTCGGTGAAATCTCTTTGAAATTGTCATTTTTTGCTTTACTATTAATGGAGCATGACGATGACTTAAGCATCATTTTCACAATTTATTTCAAGTATTTAAAAAACTTCACTTGTCACTTCAAGAACATTGAAACATTGCGGAGTCGAATATATTGCTTTCTTATCAGCAATTTTCTTAGACAAAAATCACAAAGCCTGCATATTTGCAATTGTATAATATAAATTAGTAATGTTGTTATAAATTGGTTACTAGAATTCTTTATATTTCTATTTCAGCTGACCGCGCAACTATGTCTGTTTACATTGACAGCGTGCTTCTTCCCAAACAAATAACAGATTCATTTTATGCAACTTGGCTTCGCTGCTACGAAGAGTTGTTTGAAGCCTCGCTTTCGATCAAGTCTCCGCTCTTCAAGTTCGATCTAGCGGCCTCGTTATCGCGGAAAGATTCGGATAAGATCAACCTCGAGAAGATTGAACATAACAAGGGACCTGGTAATAAGGGAGATTTAAAAGGCACGTATACTCAGAAAGAGGCAACAGAGAGTGTGGGAGAAGGCGAAGAACAGAAATATCATGAGTTGAAAGAAGACAGTCTTGTTAGACACACATTGGCGCGAACTTTGCAAAGTAACAGCAACAGCAATAGAAACAGTAACATTAACAACAGCAGTGACAATAACAACAATAAGTCAATGCACTCATCTTCAAAACTGTTTTCTTCCAAAAAGAAGAGCTACAGATTAGGTCGCACTGGGACATCATGAACAAGTTTCATTCCGCCATAATATATACCATTCATATTATTGTTTTTGTTTATGTATAATATTATGCAACATTTTATTTTTTTGATCCGGTTTATTAATCACTAATTTTCTTTGCATTTAATCACATACAATAGAGAATTGTTTAGGAGTAACATATCCATTAAGCTGCTTTAAACTTGCTATTTTATTTTAATGCATGTTATGTATGAATACCTAATGTATATTGCATTCAAGAATCTTAATATTGAGTTCTGTTTTCGCGTGTTAAATCCCTTCTGCTTGTATGCAGATATCGACTTAAATATCAATAGAATTCTCAGCATTGCTTACTGACCTTATTATCATGAGATCATTAGTATAAATTAAGAATTAAATCCATTTAGTATGCCTCTTGCTGTGTTTCACTCGCAAACCTCGAATTTCTAAAACAGTCTGAGCCAACCCTTTTAAGAGTACATGCTTTTACTAGTGCTTGTAAACTCCACATTTCCGTCAACTTTACGAGCTCGTACGATTCTTTAAGCTTGCCATGACGAAGGTAAAACAGTTGTTAATTTCCATTTCAAAATGCCTTTCGAAAAGGCACTCAGAGAGTGGATCAAATTGAATAAAAGAATTTGTGTTCAACAGTGAAGCTTGAACTCGTAAACTGATCAATAAAATCAATAGTTCGATTCAATAACGGGGAAGCGAAGTATTTCTATCCTATTGCGCAATTAAAGTCATTAACAATGCAACTCAACAAAGGTAGCAGCAATCCATAGTCTTTCGGTTCTCATATTCCATGGCTAATTGAAATCTTACCACTTTGGTGCTTCCAGAAAACAATCAAATGCAGACGTAATTAAAAGCCTAAACTGATTCTGCTGTCATAGAGATTAACTTGTGACGGGAGTCATATCCAATCAAGGGCGAATAGCCTCAGTTTGGTGTAGCTTTTAAATGAGGCCCCGCCTGTCTGCTTTCTTTTTCTTTCGACGAACATTCAAGTATTGAAATATACATTCCTTTAGCGATGGAATCAGATCTTTCATGACACATTTTTAATTATCAACATCATCATTAAACCAACAAAACCACAACGTCACAAAACCCATTTCAAAAATATGTTTTTTATTGTTCAGGAAATTTTAAGGAATTTTACGATGTATACCACACAATTTGAATCGTCACAAATTCTGACACTTCTAAAACTTACTCAATTGAATAAGACTTCATTGAAATGTATAATGCAGCAATATTCGATTCTATTTGCTATCAAGTTTGCAAACAAATTGTCTTCAAGAAAGCACCCTCTGAAACGAGGCTGATGACGTTTCCCCCGTATTTGTGATTAAGACGCCTCTTTCCCGTTGTACTGAAATAAGAGGAAGCGTACATTAATATGCTTCTCTACTTTGTGATAATCTTGTAACGTGTCAGGATAAAATTTGAAAGAAGAGGTTTTTAATCGTACCAACCGCAGTCTGAGCTTTGTGACCTCAAGTTGAGTTTGGTGTTTTGAGGAGAGAATATCAATCAGAGCTTGTTGTTGGTTTTAGGCTGTCGCACAGAGAGGCAACGGGTAAGTTACACTTTTAGTTTTACTTTAAAACTATTAATTATTTGTTGTCCACAATTTCGGTTTGTTAAAATATTTGACGTCACGCCTGCCAAGGATGGTACGTTCTATTTGAATCGTACTTTGAAATATTAAAATTGCTAATTTTCGTCTGCAATGTCCAAACGATGCATATGAGAGCAAGTGCGAAAATAATGCCAGAAGGTTTGTTTGGATACTTTCATGATTCCATCACAAAATACTCATTGAAAAATTATGAAAATTTCCATCTATTCCATGTCAACAGATTTATTTCCTTTGACTCAATATATTTTTAGATATTGTGTCAGAATGATGAAGTTACAGAGCAGCACGTAATATAGGGGCAATTAAGAAATCAAGAAAACTAATGATCAGCAATTGTCAATTATTGTATGGCTATTCTTTTTTTAGTCCACGTTATTTACTTTGTTTACATTACTAAATCAATGCTAATTTGTTGTCCCTCAAAATCATTCTCAATCATTCAGAGAAGAGGCATTTGTTGAATGACAATCGTATGATTATGTGAGGCTGTCGTTATTTGATGCAATCATATCCTCTCATTATAAATTACAATGCTTCAATTCGGGATCAATTCTTCTCATCTCGATGTGTGTTCGAATCAAAGCCATGTCCTTTAAATCAAATCAATTGGAATTTATGATGACGAATGACTTTTGCATAATTGTCACCGCCGGCGATAGCATTTCTCGAGGCGAACTAGAAAATAATTATAGCGCCAAATAAAGGTCCCGCTTTTTCTCAGCCTCTTCTGCTCGCATGCACAACAACCTCGTCGGTGTTGCAAACTACAAAGCAGCAAATTTTACAATGCAGATTTTGGTTAAGCTCGTGGTTAGCAATTAACAAAAGCGTACATAGGCGTAGACTTTGGGGGGGCTCGAGGGCTCAAGCCCCTCCTGGGTCCTTTTAACGGTCCATTCAATCATTTAGCTGTTGCTGTATCCGTTAAATGTTGCTTTGGGAAGTAGACATTTCCCACTAACTTTTACAACTCAAATCAATTCAATTCAGGATACCCAAGGCGTTGTTGAGTTTTTAAAAAAAGGAGAAATGTTTGGTTCAATGATTCCTGAAGTACACAAGTTTGTACGCAATGTACTGACATTGCCTGTCTCAAGTTGTACAGCAGAAAGATCATTCTCAGGCTTAAGGCGATTAGTTACCTGAGATCAAAAATGTCTCAAGAGCGACTGAACGCCGTTGCGATTATGAACGTTCACAAAGATGACGTTATGCATTTTTCGACCGATGAACTTATGAATTCTTTTGTCAATAAAAATACTCTTAGAAAGAATACGTTTTGGGTATCCAAGTAGAAAGGTTACTGCTTAAACTGATGTTACTTTTTTTTTGTTTCCCGTAGCATAAGAAACCCAGAATGAAGTTTCCAAAAAAATTCCACTTGAGCCCCCCCTGGAGAAAATATAACTCTACGCCTATGAAAGCGTATGAGACGACCACTACATTCGATTGATGCGAACCACTGTTGTATTTATGGTTTATTCGTCATCCATTGAGATTATGTAAGCGAATTTCTCGCTACGACCTCGTTTGAGTGTGGGAATTATTATTGCGTGATGTAAATGTCCTCTTTTGGGTGTCATGATGTCATCAGAATGATGATATTAATGTTATACAAAAGGAAAAAACAAATGAGCTAAAAGATCTGAGGTCTTATAAGGAAAGCACGCAACGCACACTTGTTTTGCACAGTACAACAGGACAAATATTGGCCAAAATAACAATGTAAATACACGGCGAGGACTCGTGGTTGAATCGCAGTTGACACACTGTGTGTCTTTTATTTAGTTTCCGTCTTCACTGTTTGCGACTACTCAAGTGACACTGGTTGTATTTAGTTTCTCTCAGACTTAGCTCTGTTGTTCAACAACGCAAGCAGCAAGTTAATGGCCTGAGTGAGCTGGTGAGCGTTCGAAAATTGATCGCAAAAACGAAGCAGAGGTTCTATCCAATCAAATGGAACAGTATTATATTCGTCGCTGCAAATCAACAATTAAAACTACAACGAATAATCATTTGTATTTTAACTTGCAGGTCAAAAATAAGGATGCCAGTGTACGATGATAAAATATTGCTACCGAAGCCAGTTATCGAATCGTGTTATGCATCAATATTTCGATGTTATCAAGAAATGTTTCCATGTTCGTTCTCCTCGAAAACAGCCTTAACGAAAAAACTCTCTGTACACCACGATTTGAGTTTGTGCAAATTGAAGCCGATGACCGATGACCAACCTGGCACCCAATTCATCAGAGGTTCACCTCGTTCATCACTCAGAGAATCAAAGAACAAAAGCCCAATGCAAATTATGGCAAGCCTGCGGAGGAGCTTCAGATAACATCAAAAATGAACAGATATTTGAACAAATTTACAAAGAGATGTTATATTTTGGATTTCTTTAAACTGGTGATGATGATAAAATGCTGTAAATACAATTGATAGTGGCATCAGAAATTTTTAAGATAACCTACTTGCTTTTTCAACATAAAATATCATTAACTTTATGAATAACTATTTATTAAGCCTGAGTTATATGAGGAAAAAAGCTTAAAAAATGTCATTTTTTATCTCATTTCCCAAATGTAAACGCTCTAAGAAATATGAAATAATACAAAAGCATGATACAAAATGTTGCTCATGTATATTTTTGTTGAAAATGTAAATGTTTTTTCTTCTTCTCCAAGCCATGAACAAGGCAATCCTGCATAAGAGTATGCATCCGAAGGCATCCTTCAATGCATACTTTCAATCCTGCAGTATTACGCTCCGAATTGATCATAGAACCAGTTTGCACCATGCACGATAATTGGTTCAGTGATGGCAAATACGCAATTCTCAGACATCCATTTGTTGATACCGGTTGCAGCTCTTCATCAGATGGATCAAGAACAAAGTTTTTGTCATCAAATGCCACGGAGCAAGCAGTGACAAGGTCGTACATTTCTATACCGGCATCAGCGATTGCTACAGATGCACTTGTAATAGCTGCTGTCAAAACATCCCCGGAATCTTGTAAAACTTTCATGTAAATATCAAGTTGAGATTTTGGGAATGAATCAAGGCACACTGCACATCCTAAAGCAGTTTCGACAAAGTTGGAAATTGTTTTTGATTTTGATTCCTGGTGAAATGATGATGATCTCCTTATTTGTTGACAGAATGGTGCAAATGAGACCTCGCAGATAATTTTACCTTTGGAACTAAACTCGGTCTTCCTTTTCGCCTCTCTTGGGCCATACACAGAGCAAATTACTTTAGCACCATCTGACTCGTAATAGGAAGAACCCTTTGCATTGTCCACAATTCCTACAATGCAATGTAGGAATGATATACTGCTATATAGTCATATAACTCCAGTGCAGCATAAAAATATCAAAATATCTGCAAAACCTAACTGATATGACTATAAATATTGAGCTAGAATAATAAAAATACAACCTACTAAACTAAACTTACCAGTTCGGAGAAAGAGTGGCCTAATTTCATCCCAACTCCTTGAATCTGCTCTGCGTCCATTAGAATCGACCAACCCTTTAATATTTACATCTCCAAACTTTTCCTTAAGAAAATATGACGCTGGTATTGTTTCAGATGGGCCTTTTATTAATCTCTTTCCACTTTGAAACATACTTTACCCAAAGTTTTAACTAACTTCCAAGATTGTACTTCCATTCCACAGCACGTGGTGTGGTTGTTGTTGTTGACATTACCGAGTGGTCAAAAATGGTCAAAAGAATCTTACCGAGAATTGCATAAAACGACGCATTACGAGAAATAAAAATTGAGAAACGATCAGTTGTAAGCATGAGCAGTAACGAAAACGAATCAAAGGAACCTTGAGGTGACTCGCGACAGATGGCTTTTATTTCAATGTATTATCCAGAAAGTGAAGAAAATAATATCAAATTAAAGTCAAACTTTGCGAGCCTGAAAGTTGAGCTTAAGCAAAACTGAATAACTAATTTTATTGACTTTTCACGTTTGGACATAAAATACGAAACGTTTGGCATTGCAGCGCAAAAGCAAATAAAATTGATGTTTTATTTTGATTTAAAGCAGTTTCTGCAGGTTTTTTTAATAGGCCAAAGATTTTTAGAATTTTTTTGTTTTTTCTTCACACAAATCAAATTTTATTGATGCAGTGAACAATATATTGAAAACAAATCCAGCTTATAAAATGGTAGAGCCGAACAATGATTGTGAGGAAAAAACATTAGCTCTTTTGAGTTCTTTCCAAGTGTCCAAAGCTTATCCTTGATTACATTATTATATTGTTGTTAAACCCTGTAATTAAAAGCTTGAATTTATACATGAAATTGAAATTGAAATGAAATTGAAATCAGTACTATAATGCCAAATGTGATGAACTCTTCCTTCAGCTCAAATTTTAAGATCAGTATCTGCAAGGCACTGAACTTATCTTTTGTCAGCCAAGTGAGACAGAATACAGAAGATGTTTTTAGACCAACTATAGAATTAATAGGTAGCTTAACAAATGTGATAGGAAGTAAATGCAAATATACACTGTAGAACAGTCAGGTTTTTAACAGCGTTATGTTCTTGTTATGTCTTCATTGTCTACATAATATTACAGACCGTTTGACTTGGATCAAAACTACAACATAAAAAACTATTCTAGAACCATATTGATATAGGTAAATATGAAAATTATTGAGTACTTAAAGCAGGTTCAAACAAGACCTGGATAAAACTTGATAAAAGCTTCTTTGGATCTCCACACTTGACGTGTTTACAAAAGCCCTGGTTCTTCTTCTCCATTATAGCAAACGACAAGGGTGTTTTTATTAAGTTTGCTATGAAGCCTTCGCAGTTTTTGCCCACACTTTCGCTGCTTTTACTGTGGTTTGGTTGCCAGTTTCATACGCAAAATAAACAAACTTTGCCATCTAACGATAAAATAAAAAGCTTTACTGACAAATCTCAGTTTCTTTTTTCGCAGTGACTATTTGACCGGCAGCCGGCTAACATTCTCAAAAAACTATTTGACCGGCAGTCATCTGCACATGCGCATTGCTTACATATTACATATTGCTTACAACAGAGCCCAGTACTAAAAATTCCTTAGCAGTTGCTTAACTGTTTTTTTGTGTTTCTTAGAAATAGACTAGGAAAAGGTAAATTTTACAAGTTATCAGATTTCCTGTCTCCCGGTGACGGTAACTTATTTGATAATTGTAATTGGGTACGTATTGAAAGTGAGTATTAAGGATAGACAGCACTTGGACAGGCTATTTAACCGCTAATAAGAGGGTGTAAGTTTTACATTTCCTGTTAAGTGCTGAAAATAAAAACTTTCCAATTCCTTAGCAATATTTCGTTCAGTAATGGAATTCTTTAAATTTTTCCCTTGCGGAGTACTGCATTCCTTATAAAGTTGTTCCTTATAAAAAAATGTGTGTGGACTAGCTAGTTACTCAATTTCTATAAAGTTAAGAAATTTTTAGAGTGTAGGAAGAACAAAAATAGTAATTAATTTTTCTTAAAGTTTCTTAAATTTTGGGGAAGCAGAAAATCTGTAACTTAGGTTAAGAATTTGAGAAATTGTGAAAATTGAGGCGAGATGCCAATGAAAAAAGGTTGCAAGCAGGGCTAAAAATATACTGGTCACGATATTGTCCACATGCTTTATCAGGCTCATTGATTTGCGCGCTGCGAAGCAGCAATGCAAATATTAAAATGCATTCGCTCAACCGGATGTCATGTAAAGTACGTTTTCAACGTCACAAAAGAGAGCAGAAAGCCTGGCCAATCAGCATGCTGCATTTGACATCCATAACAATAAGCATCCTGATTTGGGTTGCCAGAAATATCTGCGCAAGTTTGACGAAACACCCGAGAAAATATATGCGCAGAAATTAGCATATGAATGCGTTCACAGTTCCACAGAAATGTAACAAAACGCAACAAAAGTGTCTGTCATGGCGGTTAATATCCCGCCGAGCTGTGAGAAAGTGATGTTTTTATTTAAGGTTGCTGCCACAAATAGTTTCAAAAAACAGCTTCAAACAAAAGTTTTTCAAAAGAGCAATAGTTTTTTTAAATTTCCATCAGTCTGAATTTGAAAATTCATCCTAATCACAAAGATATGAGAACAAAAACATGCCATATCTTCATGAATTTTCATGAATTTCGCCATATTTTAAATAAACAACAAGCTTTATTTACTCTTGCTAATGAATCGAGACAAAAATAAGGAAAAACAATGAAGATATGGCATGTTGGTGGCACACATGGATATATATTGATACGAACCCTGCATGTCATCGAATCTAACATTAAACAACAATCTGATTACTCTCATTCCGCTAGTCAATAATCTGCACTATCTAGCGCAAATCTTAAGATAAGGATATCTCTTGTTGTTGCTTATTCTGCTCATTTGAACTGTGCATGCTATTCCTGATCATCTGTATGTCACTAAGCTTCTGGCTTGAAATTTCCCATATACAAAGAGGAACTTTGACAAAAGGGCTGGAGGAATGTCTAACAGAGCTCATGCCCATCAAAACTCATGGCGGAGTTGTTTTGGCTGCAGACATTTGTGGAGGCAGACATCTTTGTTACAGCTTACTCACAGTTATGCATAAAACTTGTTATGGTAGAAGAACACATTTTTTGCCCCAGCCTGCCCTGGCAGATATTGTTGAAATAATTGTAAAAGGTTCTTAATATTTTGCCCCTATACCGAGTTTCTTAAGGAGAGTCTCTTGTAAAAGAGAGTGTATATGGGTAGATGAATAAACATTTTGCTGATGGACTTATTGTACCATATTACTTTGAGTTCGTTGTGAGAATGTTATTTTTATGATGTTACCTGCTGTTTTTTGTGTCTTATATATTTGTCAAGAAAGACTTATCCCATACTGTAGTTAATTGCAGTATTTATCATGCTCATGGTACTTTTATCTGTAAAAAAAATATTGAAAAACAACCCAACCCTTTTTTGAATGCCACCCTCAAATGAATGCTCCCTCAAAATTGGAAATATGAGAGAGAAAATTGAATAGCTTCTTACTTTCATAATTTTTTAATGAAAAACCAGGTCACAGAATGAAGCCTAGAACCCTGAATTGTAATGTTCAGAACCCAGAAACTGTAATTTCCTGTAAAGCAGACACTTGCAAACCTAAAGGTGTCTGCCTAAGAGAGAGTTCACTATATTTGAATGAATATAAAAGACCTATAAAATTCCAACAATTATAAGGATGTCAAATTGAAACAATAAATATATAAATGAAAGTTACACAATAAATGAAAGTTACAATATAATACTGTCTACATGGAGGCCTGTACAAAAGGGAGGAGTAGAGTATATCTCTGAAAAAATTCCCACATATCTCATACAAATAGTCTAGCTATATCTCTACAATAAAATGGTAAGTAAAGTGAAATTGAAATTTAATCTTTCAATATCTCTTAATTATCCAAATATCTCTAAAAGTCCTCGGAGCTCTCCATGTAACCGATGGTTCTTTTGCAATCCCCAGTCATTTAGGGAGGATGCAAAATTTATTTTATAACATGGCCGGTGGAAAAATAACTTTTTGAGGAGAAAAACTATTTGCCCGTATGAAAAAATGCTAAAAAAACCATGACAAGTTTAGCATTGTCTGAATAAATAAGTTTGCCTGTGCATTTCATATGACCAATTTGAAAAAATGTAAACTTTGTTTAAAAGTTTTGAACTGACATTAAATGAGAGCATGGCACCATGGAAGAAACTGACATCATTTTATATTTTAATTTTCATCTGTGTGGCATTCTTTCACGATTCATTCATTATTTTTTTACTTGTTTCAGCAACTTCAGTTTTTACTTTTTTCTGAGCCAATCTCACAAAAAATGATTGCCCCGTACATTTGTGGCCCAAAAAAAGTAGTTACCCATTGTTTATTGGCCAAAAAAGGTACCGACCCTGTTGTGTTTTCCACCGGCCATGTAAAAAAAATAAAATTTGCACCCTCCCTTACAGTTGCCCTTGGAAAAGTAATTTGACGTTATGCGCATGTGCAGATGACTGCCGGTCAAATAGTTTTTTGAGAATGGTAGCCGGCTGCCGGTCAAATAGTCACTTCGTTCTTTTTTAAACGAGTTGTATAGGCCTAGCCTAGCTAGATAGTTGAATTTAATTTTGTACAAAACATGAAAACTTACGAATGAAAAATCCTTGGGAATGGGAATTCCCTCTTTTTGTTCATTCCTCGCCAACCTTCGCATTCACTCCTTGCCCTAATTTTTTCGCATTTTAAGCAACAAAAAGCACGACTCTGTGTACAGTAAAATTTTTGTGAGATCTCTCCTCGCAGCAAGGGGGGCACCCCAGTACGTCATCCATTGAGAACACCATTACATTATATGCGCTCCTGCGCACTGCCCAGGAACATGTTAATGCGCATGTCTGCCCACCTTTAGAGATTGAAACGTCACGTGTTCACACCTTCTATAGACTAGAACTTACGACACCCTACATAAGTGTGACTGCATAGCCTAGCGGATAGGTCTTCAGGGTGCCAACCTGAAGGTCGGGGGTTCGACTCCCAGCAGTCACCGCCCCGTCAACATGTTGTATTGGCACTACAGCATGTTGGACGGGCTGGTTGAGAGACCAGCCTTTGGGCAAAAAAAACCTCAATGGGTTTCAGCGGCTCCGCCATTTGCTCGAGAGTTAGACTTCATCTAATATGTACTCGCAAGAGCTCATGGTAGTGCAACACCTCAGAGTCTAGGGTGATGCTAAGGGTAGTTATCCATGCGTATACACAAGGTGGGTGTGAGCGCAACAAATTTTTATTTTTATTTTATTTTTTTATTTTTTATTTTATTTTTTATTTTATTTTTAATTTTTTAATTTTTAATTTTTTAATTTTTTAATTTTTTAATTTTTTAATTTTTTAATTTTTAATTTTTTAATTTTTTAATTTTTTAATTTTTTAATTTTTTAATTTTTTAATTTTTTAATTTTTTAATTTTTTAATTTTTTAATTTTTTAATTTTTTAATTTTTTAATTTTTTAATTTTTTTATTTTTATTACTTGTGAGAAGTATTTGAAAGCTACCTATTTAGTTTATTTGAGTTGCATTGGAATAAAAAATAAAAATTTAAATTTAACGCTATATTTGTATTTATATTTTATTTATTTCAATTTTTCTCAGTTCCAGTGTTAATTTCCTGTTTTTTTATTCGTGTTTTTAATTTTCTTTCAGACGAGCCTGTGCGAATGAAGCAACGTGCTTTTCCTGAATCGTTCTGGCATAAACCTGAAATGCTAAGGTAGCTAAATTCAGGGTTTTTGCTTCAGGTTATTTATGCTAGAGAGACCGGATAATTTATGACCCGTGCAGAAACCAATGGTGAACATGAAAATCGAAAAAAAATTGGAACATGTTTCGAAAATATGGCTCACAATCCCAGAACTAAAGGCTTGGTCGTCATCTGACTGTAAATTTTTGCAACACTTACCTTTTCAACCATTTGACTTCACGAGTGCTGCATCTTCAGCCCGAGAAATGTGAAATGTTCTCCTTGCCGTGTATATTCAACAATTTACGCAATAAGTCTGCTAGTTTAATGTCGATACATTTATTTTCACTGCTTTACAAACATGTTTTTCCAATGAAAATGAATTTATCGCCTCAAATTTTCCGCTGTATGGTCAATGCCACAGGTGTCCCTCAGATTAGTCCTGACGCAATTGGGTTTTTAGTTCATAGGAAATATCTGTAGCGTGGCAAGTCTGTCCTCTCGTGACAAGTCTGTCCTCTGACGTAGAACATATAATCAACCAATGAAATTTGATTGAGTCCTGTGATGTAAGAATTATATGTCAGCAAACCCGGGGGTAGGATTTCCCTGATGGGAGTATAAAGTGGAACGATCGCGAAAATTTAGTGAGTTTGTGAAACATTTTCATTGAAACTCTCATTGAAACAGTTGCAATTTGCATTTGAATCAAATTTCATAACGTTTTCAAGTTACCAAAGTCATGGACGAACTCATGAAAGCATTTGAAGCTCTCAGTGACAGTGACGAATGTAAGTGATTCTGTTGAAACTGTATTAATTCTGTTTGTAATAATTTTTTGTTTGCAACTTGCGGTGACTTAGGCCGAGCAAGTCACATTTTAGTAAATTTTGCATTGTGACACATTTGATGACTAAAAAAATTGAATTAAACCATTTAGCACTGCAATATCTCACCCTACCTTTTCCAGGGAGAGCTTAACTTGTTAGCCATACAAAATTGATTTGATAGGAAGCTAAAAGCAATTGTTTTTCAACATATGTTTTTAAATTATGTATTGCCTAATCTAATGCCTTTACAACTTACCTTTGAAATTTTGAAGTGTCATTTGGCCAGTGATTAGATTCCCAAGAAATTTACCATTCATAAAAATCTGTTCATATTTTAGCTACCTAATAATTTACAATTCTAATTAAGTTATTACCTGATGATTGTTTTCATTAGAGATGAGGCCAGGACAACCACAATGCTAAAAACATGTTATTGCTTTAGGTGAGGAAGGTGGGTCTGTTGTTGGTGAAGTGGAGCAATCTGTTCCCAAGCCGTCTGCTCAGGAAGAAAGTCATATTCCTGTCCCTGATCTGCCCAAAAATGCCAAAGCAATTGATGCAGCTTTGAAATTGCCATTTGATGCCACTGGCCATTCTTTTCAAGGTCCCATATCCTTTTCTTTGTATAAGATCTTGTTAAAATTTCTAGTTCTCCAATACAATATGGAATATAGTTGCAGCATTGCAGAATATGCCTTTACCAAATCCCAAAAAGCAGCTCTCTTAAATTTCATCAAAGAAAATATCCGTAATCTCTTTTACAACAAAAACAACTCGAAGCCAATTTACCAGCTACAGACAGACATTCTTGGTAACTTTGTTGTCAATGAATATGATGGTTTGCCAGTAATAATTCATAACACCTATAACAAAAAGACAAAGTTGTTCAGTGAATACAAAATTGTTGTATACAAAGAAATTTTAACTGATGTATTCACCAGCCTCCATTGCACTAAAGCAGCCAGCGGTCTCCAGTCCTGTCTTCCTGGGGGAGTTAACTCTCTCAGCAAATCTTTTAATGCGAAGTTTTATTATAAGGGTGTCTTTCAAGAGATTCGAAAATATCTTCAAGCATGTGGGACATGTCGGATCAATGTTCCTCTCAAAATGACACAAGCTCCACCACCAAAACCTATTCGTGCTTTCCATCCTCATGAACGACTCCAGTATGACCTAATTGACATGGCTCCTTCCAAAAAAAGAGGCTTTATGAAGAATAATCAGTGGCACTTTCGCTATATTCTTTCTATTAAATGCTGTTTTAGCAAATTCTGTTGGCTCTTCCCTTTGAAAAGAAAAAAGGCTTCACATGTTTACAATGTTGTCAAGTTCTTATTTGACATTGAAGGGCCACCAAAAATTTTGCAGTCTGACAATGGTAAGGAGTTTGTCAACAAACTTATAAAGCAACTAAGTGCTGATTATGGCTTCCGCATGATTCAAGGGAAACCATACACGCCACAACACCAAGGTCAAGTGGAACGCCTTAATCAGACAGTGAAAATGTACCTTCGACGACTTCTTCAGAACTCCTCTCCAGCTGAACAAGCTAAAACATGGCCAGTGCTACTTCCTGGAATAGCAGATAAGATCAACAAATCTTATCATTCCACAATTGATGACATTCCTTTTAGAGTGTACAGGAACAGAGAAACAAGCTCCTTAAATTTTACAATTGTCCCTGACGACACTGTTTTCTTTGTTGAAAATGAGGAATTGTCAACACCTGATTCTGAAGATGAGGATGAGGATACATGTGATTCTGATGATGATGGTGATGATGATGATGATGATGATGATGGTGATGATAAGAGGTCTGACTGCAAGGGGACCAGTATGTGTTCTGTTGAAGATCTGCTGCAGTCTTGTGTTGGTTCTTCTCTTTCTAAGTCTTGTTTTTCTAACACTCTGTCTTCTCAGTTGGTTTCTGACTCACTTGAATCACACAGCAACAATTCTGGGACAGACACAGAGGTTGATGCTGAAGAAGATTTTGAACAGATCAAGTTCACCTCTTGTTTATTTCAGCATTCTTTAACAAAGAGCAATTTGCAGCTACATGTTCTCGAGTCGACTGAATGCACCATTCACAGAAATATTGAGCGTAACATAAAAAATTGTCCCGGGGATAAATTTAATGTTGGAGATAGTGTACTCATAAAAAATCCAGCTGTGAAAATGTCTTCCATAAAGACTCAAGACCCCTTTGCTCCTGCAAATGTTGTTGCTCAAGTGACTGAAATCTTACCCGAGGGTATGTACAAGTTGGAGCTATCCGAGGGTCAAGAAGTTTTCAAGAAGGATGTTTTTGAGGAGAGATGGTTCTTTTTAAAGCTGGCAAAAACAACTTAGACATCTCCAATAATGTCTCCCCAAAGTTCTCAAACAAGAAGCACATCCTTGATGCAATATGCGACTTTGGTCTGCAAGTACGGCATACCATGTATCGGGCAGGTGTGACGAGAGGCAAGCATGTACCAGGCAACATCAACAAGCTTTTCCAACGATATTTCGAGGGTCTTGATTGTGGTGTCTTGTCGCATTTGTATCAAGACATTGACTCTGATTTGCAGCGACAGTTTCACGATGAATATACAAAATGCATCGATGAATTAAAATCAACAGGCTTTTCCAGTTTCTTGTACGGTTCAGTTGCATGGGAGAGAAGACGAAAGGTGTGGCTTAGCGATTCTTTGCTAAAATTCCTGAATGCTGATAATCAGCACAAATGTATAGAGTGCTTCAGTGACATAAATTGCTACTGCAGCCATGCATGTTGTCAGCAAATGGCTCTAAACTTTGCTGAGCGATGTGGCGTTAAGGCACAAATAGCTAAGAAGCAAGCATCTTCTGGTGGGAAAAAAACGCAAAAGAGTTGCCAAATCTATGGAAACGACTTCAGCACCGCCCAAAAAAATGCAAACTAGCATCAACAGTCAAAACGAATCCAGTTTCCAAATTATTGACTCGTCAATACATGATGACATGACTGATTTGAATGAGCTCTTTGCCTCGTGCATAACTAAGTGTGATTGTATGCAACAAAATGCCATCATAAGCCCTGATATCAAAAATATGCTGCAGACATTCAGGTCGCGATTGATAACTAGCAGCAAAGAAGCACACAACTGGTCACCTAACACAGTGAAGAATCTGCAACACTTCTTGCAAGTTGTTTTCGAAGAATGTTCTCCAAAAAATAAGCCTTTCTGGAAGCAATTCAATCATGCAGGATTGCAACTTTGTATACAGATGCAGGGATGTACTTCTCTGTGTGGCATGTGTGCGTTAAATAACACCATTCACACATCCTTTGAACAGTGCACCATGAACCAGATTGCCGACTCTTGTTGGTTGCAGGAAGTAAATTTTAAAAGCATTCATGATGACCTAGAAAATCACAGAGCACCATCTGGCGACTATAATATAGATGTTCTTTCGATCAGTGCTCAATCTGTTGGCTATGTCCACAAGCAATTAAACAACGAAGTGGAATCTTTCTTTGCTTCCGCTGATCCAGATTGTCTTGAAAATGATGCAGACAACATGTACCAAGACTTCTTGACAAAGTTAGGTGTAAAGACTGGTGATAGGATCTTGCTAAATAATGCTGCATCTCATTATGTAGCGTGTTTGTTTTTGCAAACAAAATGCATCATCCTAGATAGTATAGATGGTGCATTGGAATACACTCCAGCAGATTGCCTTGTATATTTCTGGCAGCTTGTTTATAGCAAGGGCTTCGGCATTTACAAATATGTTTGCCAGCGTATTGCCGTAGTCGACAATCCTGACGAAAACATCACTTCAGACAAGGACTTTACTGCTTTTGATATCATGAGCAGTTCTTCTACAGTAGATGATTGCCAGGAAGTGTCCAACACATTCCCCCATGTTACAGCACATGATATGAGAACACTTCAGGGTGATTCTCATGTCAATGACAGCATCATGCATGCAGTGGGTTTGGCTATGAATATGCAGCATCAAGATGCTTTGTTGTTGACCCTCTTATCGGCACACAGTTAATTAAGAACCAATTTTATAAAATATCGAGGAAAAAATCAAGACAATTTCCGCCTCTTGGGAAGAAAAAAATTATCTTTCCATTGAATACACAGCAACATTGGTGGGCTCTTTGTATTGACTTGACAAATCCAACTATTTTCATATGCGACTCTTTGGGCAAGAGCATGAGTTTGAAGTGAAAGCTCTGCTACAAGCCTTATCAAATAACAACTTTAGAAAAACAGGCAAATTAGTAGAGAAGTCAACACTTTTACCTCTACAAAACGACAATGCTCAGTGCGCACTATTCGTCATATGTTACATGGTGTCGTTCCTGCTGGAGACATCTCCAGATTTCTCCATCTTCGATATGGACGATGTGAGAGATTTGCTGGCCCAACACATTGTCAATGGGAATAGCAAGGAGTTGGCAAGCGCAGACCTATGGAGAGGTAATTTTATTCTTTAGAGTTACATACTTTAATGTTTTCAATCTTGCTTGTTGAACAGAAATGATATTGTATTCGTCATTTATGAAGGTCAACCTTTACAAATCCTGCGTGCAACAAACGTTTTCGCTTAACAGTCGCTTAACACTCTAACTTTCAGAAAGTATCAGTGATGATGGCATACTGAAATATATTCTGACACAAGGACCAGAACAAGAAGAGATAGATGTAAGTACATTTCACTTGTTATCATTAGATGTCATTTGCCTACTGAAAACATGAGCAGACCTTAGTACGAAAAGAGCACACTTTTTCATTGTCCTTGCACATTTATCAGGAAATGAATATGACGATGATGTATGGAAGGATGCAATTCTTCTCAAACTAAATTCACTGGTAAGAAGATACCTTTACGAACTGAGAGACAGCACGCAAAAACATTCCACAGGCCATCATTTTGCCGCCTAACCAATGACCAGCTCGATGATTTTCTTAACTGAAGGAAAATATGATCTGGGCGAAAAAGCTACGTTTTTTAACACCTTTGGTCAGACGATATTTTAAACAGCAACAAGAAACACCAAATAACGTTACGTATTTGGGAGAAAATTGGGCATTAATTTCCAAACATGAAGAAAGAAGACTGGATGATTGGGAGGATGAGACAATTAACAAAATGACACTAGGAATCAGAGATTAGAAGAAAGAGCTTGTGTTGGCATATCATGAAACAAAGCAATGAATGAATGTCTTCAACAAACGATTAATATAAATAATGTAACGTCCAAGCAGCATAAAGATAAAAAGATCCCAAATTTATATAAAGTCTTATATTATTTAAGTATTATTACGTCATCGTGCCTTTACTACTGGAGAAGAGTTGCTGCTGAACATTGTCTTTTATCATCATTGAGTCTTTATTAACTGGAGAAGAGTTGCTGCTGAACATTGTCTTTTATCATCATTGAGTCTTTATTAACTGGAGAAGAGTTGCTGCTGAACATTGTCTTTATCATCATTGGTCTTTATTAACTGGGAAGAGTTGTGTGAACATTGTCTTTTATCATCATTGAGTCTTTATTAACTGGAGAAGAGTTGCTGCTGAACATTGTCTTTATCATCATTGAGTCTTATTAACTGGAGAAGAGTTGCTGCTGAACATTGTCTTTTATCATCATTGCGTCTTTATTAACTGGAGAAGAGTTGCTGCTGAACATTGTCTTTTATCATCATTGCGTCTTTATTACTGGAGAAGAGTTGCTGCTGAACATTGTCTTTTATCATCATTGCGTCTTTATTAACTGGAGAAAGTTGCTGCTGAACATTGTCTTTTATCATCATTGCGTCTTTATTAACTGGAGAAGAGTTGCTGCTGAACATTGTCTTTTATCATCATTGCGTCTTTATTAACTGGAGAAGAGTTGCTGCTGAACATTGTCTTTTATCATCATTGAGTCTTTATTAACTGAGAAGAGTTGCTGCTGAACATTTTTTTTTTGTTTTTTCTAAATCAACATTGTCTTTATCATCATTGGTCTTATAACTGGAGAAGAGTTGCTGCTGAACATTGTCTTTTATCATCATTGCGTCTTTATTAACTGGAGAAGAGTTGCTGCTGAACATTGTCTTTTATCATCATTGCGTCTTTATTAACTGGAGAAGAGTTGCTGCTGAACATTGTCTTTTATCATCATTGCGTCTTTATTAACTGGAGAAGAGTTGCTGCTGAACATTGTCTTTTATCATCATTGTCTTTATTACTGGAGAAGAGTTGTGCTGCATTGTCTTTTATCATCATTGTCTTTATTAACTGGAAAGAGTTGCTGCTGAACATTGTCTTTTATCATCATTGAGTCTTTATTAACTGGAGAAGAGTTGCTGCTGAACATTGTCTTTTATCATCATTGAGTCTTTATTAACTGGAGAAGAGTTGCTGCTGAACATTGTCTTTTATCATCATTGGTCTTTATTAACTGGAGAAGAGTTGCTGCTGAACATTGTCTTTTATCATCATTGCGTCTTTATTAACTGGAGAAGAGTTGCTGCTGAACATTGTCTTTTATCATCATTGAGTCTTTATTAACTGGAGAAGAGTTGCTGCTGAACATTGTCTTTTATCATCATTGCGTCTTTATTAACTGGAGAAGAGTTGCTGCTGAACATTGTCTTTTATCATCATTGGTCTTTATTAACTGGAGAAGAGTTGCTGCTGAACATTGTTTTTATCATCATTGGTCTTTATTAACTGGAGAAGAGTTGCTGCTGAACATTGTCTTTTATCATCATTGAGTCTTTATTAACTGGAGAAGAGTTGCTGCTGAACATTGTCTTTTATCATCATTGAGTCTTTATTAACTGGAGAAGAGTTGCTGCTGAACATTGTCTTTTATCATCATTGAGTCTTTATTAACTGGAGAAGAGTTGCTGCTGAACATTGTCTTTTTTTGTTTTATTCTATTGCTGACATTGTTTTTATCATCATTGCGTCTTTATTAACTGGAGAAGAGTTGCTGCTGAACATTGTCTTTTATCATCATTGCGTCTTTATTAACTGGAGAAGAGTTGCTGCTGAACATTGTCTTTTATCATCATTGAGTCTTTATTAACTGGAGAAGAGTTGCTGCTGAACATTGTCTTTTATCATCATTGGTCTTTATTAACTGGAGAAGAGTTGCTGCTGAACATTGTCTTTTATCATCATTGCGTCTTTATTAACTGGAGAAGAGTTGCTGCTGAACATTGTCTTTTATCATCATTGCGTCTTTATTAACTGGAGAAGAGTTGCTGCTGAACATTGTCTTTTATCACCTTTGCGTCTTATTAACTGGAGAAGAGTTGATGCTGAACATTGTCTTTTCTCATCTTTGAGTCTTTATTAACTGGAGAAGAGTTGCTGCTGAACATTGTCTTTTATCATCATTGCGTCTTTATTAACTGGAGAAGAGTTGCTGCTGAACATTGTCTTTTATCATCATTGAGTCTTTATTAACTGGAGAAGAGTTGCTGCTGAACATTGTCTTTTATCATCATTGAGTCTTTATTAACTGGAGAAGAGTTGCTGCTGAACATTGTCTTTTATCATCATTGAGTCTTTATTAACTGGAGAAGAGTTGCTGCTGACATTGTCTTTTATCATCATTGCGTCTTTATTAACTGGAGAAGAGTTGCTGCTGAACATTGTCTTTTATCATCATTGCGTCTTTATTAACTGGAGAAGAGTTGCTGCTGAACATTGTCTTTTATCATCATTGGTCTTTATTAACTGGAGAAGAGTTGCTGCTGAACATTGTCTTTTATCATCATTGCGTCTTTATTAACTGGAGAAGAGTTGCTGCTGAACATTGTCTTTTATCATCATTGAGTCTTTATTAACTGGAGAAGAGTTGCTGCTGAACATTGTCTTTTATCATCATTGGTCTTTATTAACTGGAGAAGAGTTGCTGCTGAACATTGTCTTTTATCATCATTGAGTCTTTATTAACTGGAGAAGAGTTGCTGCTGAACATTGTCTTTTATCATCATTGCGTCTTTATTAACTGGAGAAGAGTTGCTGCTGAACATTGTCTTTTATCATCATTGCAGTCTTTATTAACTGGAGAAGAGTTGCTGCTGAACATTGTTTTTTATCATCATTGCGTCTTTATTAACTGGAGAAGAGTTGCTGCTGAACATTGTCTTTTATCATCATTGCGTCTTTATTAACTGGAGAAGAGTTGCTGCTGAACATTGTCTTTTATCATCATTGCGTCTTTATTAACTGGAGAAGAGTTGCTGCTGAACATTGTCTTTTATCATCATTGGTCTTTATTAACTGGAGAAGAGTTGCTGCTGAACATTGTCTTTTATCATCATTGAGTCTTTATTAACTGGAGAAGAGTTGCTGCTGAACATTGTCTTTTATCATCATTGGTCTTTATTAACTGAGAAGAGTTGCTGCTGAACATTGTCTTTTATCATCATTGGGTCTTTATTAACTGGAGAAGAGTTGCTGCTGAACATTGTCTTTTATCATCATTGCGTCTTTATTAACTGGAGAAGAGTTGCTGCTGAACATTGTCTTTTTATCATTGTCTTTATTACTGGATCTGTACATTGTCTTTATCATTTTTATTAACTGGAGAAGAGTTGATGCTGAACATTGTCTTTTATCATCTTTGCGTCTTTATTAACTGGAGAAGAGTTGCTGCTGAACATTGTCTTTTATCATCATTGAGTCTTTATTAACTGGAGAAGAGTTGCTGCTGAACATTGTCTTTTATCATCATTGCAGTCTTTATTAACTGGAGAAGAGTTGCTGCTGAACATTGGTCTTTTATCATCATTGCGTCTTTATTAACTGAAAGAGTTGCTGCTGAACATTGTCTTTTATCATCATTGAGTCTTTATTAACTGGAGAAGAGTTGCTGCTGAACATTGTCTTTTATCATCATTGCGTCTTTATTAACTGGAGAAGAGTTGCTGCTGAACATTGTCTTTTATCATCATTGAGTCTTTATTAACTGGAGAAGAGTTGCTGCTGAACATTGTCTTTTATCATCATTGGTCTTTATTAACTGGAGAAGAGTTGCTGCTGAACATTGTCTTTTATCATCATTGGGTATTTATTAACTGGAAAAGAGTTGCTGCTGAACATTGTCTTTTATCATCATTGCGTCTTTATTAACTGGAGAAGAGTTGCTGCTGAACATTGTCTTTTATCATCATTGCGTCTTTATTAACTGGAAAGAGTTGCTGCTGAACATTGTCTTTTATCATCATTGAGTCTTTATTAACTGGAAAGAGTTGCTGCTGAACATTGTCTTTTATCACATTGAGTCTTTATTAACTGGAGAAGAGTTGCTGCTGAACATTGTCTTTATCATCATTGAGTCTTTATTAACTGGAGAAGAGTTGCTGCTGAACATTGTCTTTATCATCATTGGGTCTTTATTAACTGGAGAAGAGTTGCTGCTGAACATTGTCTTTTATCATCATTGCGTCTTTATTAACTGGAGAAGAGTTGCTGCTGAACATTGTCTTTTATCATCATTGCGTCTTTATTAACTGGAGAAGAGTTGCTGCTGAACATTGTCTTTTATCATCATTGCGTCTTTATTAACTGGAGAAGAGTTGCTGCTGAACATTGTCTTTTATCATCATTGCGTCTTTATTAACTGGAGAAGAGTTGCTGCTGAACATTGTCTTTTATCATCATTGCGTCTTTATTAACTGGAGAAGAGTTGCTGCTGAACATTGTCTTTTATCATCATTGAGTCTTTATTAACTGGAGAAGAGTTGCTGCTGAACATTGTCTTTTATCATCATTGCGTCTTTATTAACTGGAGAAGAGTTGCTGCTGAACATTGTCTTTTATCATCATTGGGTATTTATTAACTGGAAAAGAGTTGCTGCTGAACATTGTCTTTTATCATCATTGCGTCTTTATTAACTGGAGAAGAGTTGCTGCTGAACATTGTCTTTTATCATCATTGCGTCTTTATTAACTGGAGAAGAGTTGCTGCTGAACATTGTCTTTTATCATCATTGCGCCTTTATACTGGAAAAAGTTGGACACTGTCCACGACATTTTGTTTGATAATAATAATAATTTACCTAATTAGAATATGGAATTGCATCAAACTCCTGCAACAATGAGTAGGCTGGCAACCTATGATACCCCTATTTTAAACAGATAATACGGATAGTTTATGCATACTATCCGGGGGACAGGAAGCCTGATACGAAGATTTTATTTAGAAATTGTCAGTTCCCTTTGTAATATAGAGGCTGTCATACCGTAATGCTTCGATGAAATGCCCCTTCTTTTAAACGCCCCCCTGAAATAAAGGCCCCGTATTTTAAAATTTTTTTAAATAAAAGCCCCCCTGGAATAGACGCCCCCTTGTAGATTGCGTACAACTTGCGTACAACACGATTATTCTTGTGTACAACTCTTCACGCTAAATACGATCATCAGATGTTTATTAATAAAAGCCCCCTTCTCTGAGACGCCCCTCGAATAGAAGCCACCCTAAAATATCAAACAATTTAATGAACGCCCCGGGCGTTTAATCGAAGCATTACGGTATACTAAAGTAGAATTATTGGTATTATGACGTGAAAAAGTGTAAACTTCTATCTTTGTTTAATTATAATGTCATTATAACAATGGGATATCCTGCAAAAGGGTTGTTAATAAAACGTTGATCACGCGACAAAAGTGGAATGCCACGCATGATATAATAGTCATAATGAAAAGAAGTAATATACTTCAATATCTACAATAATCGTATTGTCATTTCTATTGTTAAGTAATGTTGTATTGTTCGGGATTGTCTTTGGAAGTTGTTGCTAGGTCAGGTGCAAAAGACCTTTCTTGTTCATTGTCTTCAGCCGCACCCTACATCAAGGGCTTCTATAAATTCAATTCTTCTTGCGGTTGATGTCTCTCATAATTTACTGGCACCAACATCCTATTGGCTGATCTTTATGTCTTATGACTTATTTACTGAAGTTGGTAAGTAAATTCGATTTTACTTCTTATTTTTAAGGTTCAAAATTTTTGTTATGAAAATTACACTCCCGTCACAGATAATTCGCCGCTTGTTTGCGATTTTGTAAGAAAAAAGACTCAGGCCAATGATTCACAATGACTTCGTTATGAATAAAGAGCAGTGTTGTTTTTTCAAAAGTTCCATTGTTTTGATAACGCGCTAATTCTATCCTTTGCTGATGTGGCAATTATATCGGTTTAATTGCGACAGCCCTACCAGTAAAACAACATAGATGTTGTTTACTTGTGCATAAAGACGAATTTTTGAGGAATAGACAACACCATACAACATTTACCGGCTAATTGTGTGAAGGGAGTGTAAGAATTCCATGGTTGCAGAAATGTCTTAAGTAGGGTAGTTACTTGCGTTAGATAGATAGTGAAGTCAAATTACAAGACGAAAAACATTAATTAAAAATACCCAGATAATATGCTCTGTATTCTTGTAAGGCAAATTCTTTTGTCAGGATCAGGAGTGAGTGTGTTAGAAATTATGTCATCCATTCTCTTACTCTTCAAACCACATGTTTTTGCAACCTTCTTAGTAAGGTATCCGAATGCGAATATATCACTTGCCCTAGTTAGAGCTGTCTTACTGTGAATAACTTCAGGAGCAACCCATGGATATTTCTTGCAATACTCATCTCTTTCTGATAAAGGAATATTATTTATTTTTGATCTTGTGGCAAGGACACTTTTACCAAAGTCAGTGATAACAGCAACCAATCCCTCTTCAACCAGAACATTATCAGTTTTGATATCTCCATGGACATAACCAGTTGTATGAATATGTAGAAGAGCATCACCTAAACTACCCAAAACTTTAAACCAATCCTCTTTTCCCTTAGGCATACCTGGTATCAAACAACTAGCACCAGTCTTCAAAATGGCATTCACAGTTGATGACTCTAGGTTCAGGCCATGAAAACTTGTTACAAGACAATATGGCTTGATCTCCATGACAACACCAAGTAATTTGGGGATTCCTCTATGACAATGTAAGTTTAGCAGCACATTTGCCTCCTTTAACAATGATTGTTTCAAAGCAGCATCTGTAAAAGCTTCTGACTCTTTATATGCCTTGACAGCAACATCCATGCCTCTGTATGAGAATAGGCTGCAGCACCCAAATGTCCCTGAATACTTCTTGCTACTAGGTACCTCAAGCAGTTCTTCTACTTTCAAAAACATTGATGATGGTAACTGAAGACTCTTACTGTACTTTGACAACTCTCGCTCCCTATCTAAATTCTTTTGCAGTTTCTCTTTTTCTAGCCGTTCATTTCTATACAGGTTAATTGCTTTCCTATAATTCAAAGCCTGGGGTTGTGTTTTTGTTGAACCCCCACTTTGTCCACTATTCTGCCCCTCAACAGAATCATCAAACCTAGCACCCGAATCTTCATCCAAACGTCCAGTATTCACACGTGCAACAACATCTTCTCCAAGTAAAAATGTTATGCCATAATAGCATCTTACTCGCTTGCTATTTTGGCAATTCTTGATTTTTTTACCAAAAACGGCACGCAAACACTTACCCACTACATTTGAGGAGACAGATTCTCCCAATTCTTGTTGTACTTTGTGAACAAGCACGGCCACCTCAACCTTGCTCCCTTCTTGGCTGACCAAATTTTTTGATAACCTGAGGAATCACAGATAAAAGCTTAATGGTGGCAAAAATGTGAGACAGTCTGAAATTATTTTTATTTCATTGTCATATTGATATTAAGCAATATACTGCAGCTTAATACTACACGCAACATTGTCGCTAATGTAATCAAACGGTTGTCCCAACAAATTCTTTCAAGCAAAGAGAAGCTAGATGTTATTGTATAATTGTCTGGCAAAAATACAAAAAATAAAAAACACTTTACACGGATAGAACAACGTAAGTATCGGATAATTGATAGAAAATTGAAAAATATAATTTCCATAAAAAAGGAAGCAGCAGCAGTCTCTCAATTGTGCTATTAAAATTACTTGTCTTGGTTGTACTACAGTTACAGTGGGCCTATGGCCTTCATCTGCTGGAAACGACTACTTCGCGGAAACTGATGTCAATGTGAAGAATTATTTGTCTAAATATCACTATATCCAACCTGAAAACTGTAAAAAATATTTATCAACCCACCAATTTATTATCCACTTGTCTCTTTCACTGAGGTTGCAACTGTTTTGACTTTTAGCTTCCTCGTTGTGAGCATTAGCACTGACCAATTCTGCCATTTTGCTTTCTGCCAAAGAAATCAAGAATGCTGCTGGCCCTCATCCTCTCCTCAGACACGCCTGCGGCTCCTCAGGCCGCTCCCTTCACTCCTCAGACCACGCCCATTAGAATCAGTTGCGCATTTCCAAGAACTTCGATAGACGCGTTTTTATGGGGAAATTCAAAAAAGGTCAAAAAGGGTCGTCTTTTTTGTTCCTCTTTGAAATAAAACTAACCACAAATAAATAAAGGGTCATGAAGATGCCAGGAGACACAATAATCGGCCATACATAAAAAAAGATTAAAGTGGCCATATAGCTAGTTTTTAAAGTAGCTACAAGTTTACTGATAAGTGCCTAGTGCATCTTGGATAACAAAAAAGCGTTCTATCCAGTAATAGGAAATTTTCAACTTTTAGCCAATGCGAGCACTACCATGCCGATATGACAATTGCGAGAAATTATAATACCCCCACAGGGGCTTATGTGCGACTAGGGACTTTGCGGTAAGTGACTATTCAAATCATTTAGCACTCAGGAATTTTACATCAAGGCTTTTAGAAACAAACGTTACCGTAAATCCTCGAATTGCCCCCTGTTGAATAAGCCCCCCTCGAATCAGCCCCCATCCTAGGACTACAAGTTGCTAATAAGCCCCCTCTAATAAGCCCCCACCCCAAACAGGCTGATATTTGCTCTCTGAGGTTCCCAATGGCGTTTTATTGAGTTATACCACAAAAAAATTCATGCCTTTGGACATTTAATGCTCATAAAACATTTATAGATAATAATATACGAGGTCTTTTGACAATGCTTTCGTTGCGTACAGCGAGTTCGAGAAGATTTAGTTTTTCTAGCAGTTTTTTTACCAATATCTGAGCATTCTTCTGATTATCCGTGTATGCAAAACACTTCGCTAGAACAACTAAACCAATTTCCCGTGTTCTTTTCCCAGTAACAACACCAATTTTTGTGCCATATTTTAGATAACTTTATAAGCCCCCCCGTCGAATAAGCCCCCTCGAATAAGCCCCCCTCTGAAAATGTCAAAAAACAAATAAGCGCTCAGGGGGCTAATTCGAGGATAAGATTTTTCAGATTTATCAATGTAATGTCGGTCGAAAGACTTCAGTTTTTCATTATCGTAATCAATATTTTGAATTCCGCGCCAAAAATCTAAAAAATAAATCTGAGACCGAGACCTCTACATTATAATGAAGTCGCAAAATCCCCATTTTATGCCCCCAGAACATGAAAACGTCAAAGAATAAATTCCATGTTCAAATCCAGCGGCCCAAAATTGTACTTTATACTGATTTTCAGCCAGTTTTAATGAAATTGAGTTTTCATGATTTTTGCGATTTTTGCTTGTACTGGGACCTATTGGGACACTGGGCATGACAGGGTAAGTAACGTTTGAGTCTGGGCAGACTCAAACGTTACGCTATGCAATCACATCAATAATACTTCTATTCTCCTTTTATTCTACTTCTCCCTACTTGACCATATTTACTCGATGTTCAAGATGCAAGCGAATAGTTCCAAAGATGAGAAAAAACTGATTCTTATCAACAACAAGGATATATGTTATGATTGGCTACTTACCGCATTTACTTCATTAACCAGAGTTTCACTCTTCCAAATACTGTGATC
>RQOL01000617.1:0-18629 GCA_013076295.1 Sanderia malayensis | reverse complement strand
GAATGCTTCCAGCTGCTTGGATATCAGACCGCGCGGAATAAGATGTCTTTTGACTGACGGCGCGGTTTGTAGTACCCTTTTTCAAAACGCCGCTATAGCGTTACCGTAAGTTCAATTTTTTTGATTAATAGCTGAAACGACGCGCGGAAAGTTATAATTTTGTACCCTGGGAAGCGACTTTTTAATAAGGGCCCAGGCTACGCATACTGCAGATTTGAAAACTTTTTCCGATACTCTCCCGTTATAAAAGTCGATTTGTGTCCTGGTTATGACGTCATACCATGTCGCAGTCAGTGCCCCATTTCAAAGCCAAATTTAGTATACTTATCGTGATCGAATAAAAATAAAACAGGCACCAAGGTAATCAGTAAAGATTGAAATTTCATGTTATGAAAAAAAACGGGAAAGTGATTTTTGATTGCAGTAGGCCTTTAAGGTGGCAGTTTCTTATATGTTCATTTCTTATATGCGGGGACTTACTGTAGTGTGGCAAGATATATATATACCTAACATGAAAAAGTTCCTTAATGGTTTGCTTTGCCTTAATACTATAAGCTTTAGTACTATAGGTACTAAGCGCCCGGTTTGCTCGCTTGTAGCCTTTTTACGATTTAGAACTCGGTCTCCAAAAATTCATAGCTGCACGCCTGGATTGGCAAATTGGCAACATCTAAATGCCTCAATTGATCTGACGTGATCGAAGCTCCGGACTCTGACAATCTTTTTGCAACTGTCTATACGTCCACCTGTGAGTGTTTGAGCAACCAATAATTCTTGAAGTATTTCCATCAATTCATGTCAAGGCATACTGAATAATTAATTAACGAGAATCTTGTCGCAAAAATCGAAAATTTTACATGTTATGCAACATTTTACATGTTATGCAACGTTTTACATGTTAAGTAACTAAAGGGGCCAATACATGCACATATGTATTTGTCTTTGATCGGTACCGAACTTGAGCATGGCGAGGAAAATCGGAAACAGCGAAACATGTTATGATTGTTATTATTATTGTATTAATTAATGTCTTGTTATAATTGTTTGATTGTTATTGTGTTTAATTTATGTCTAAGCTGTCTGTCGTCAGACACAGTATGTTATGTGAAACTCAAGTCACTAAGTATGTAATTCAATCAGATATCGTACTCGCAAGCTAGCAGAAGGGTGTACTTTCTCGTGTCGAACCCTGACATAACACTGGTGACAGGAGCAGCGAGTTAGCACATAACCAAACAAAGTCTACCATTCTGCCTGAGAAATTTGAATCCGGCGATTTCGTGAACTGGGTTCACCAATTCGACGTATGTGCTGCTGCCAATTCATGGAATGCAGCCAAGAAGCTTGCAGTTTTACAAGCTTTCTTGCGCGGTCCGGCAGCGACTTATTACCACACCCTGGCTGATGGCGAGAAAAGCACGTTCGAGCATTTGACTACAAGCTTACAAGGATTACTTTGCCCTGCTGTTGGCCGTGAGCAGTATTACAGTGACTTCGAGCAGCATCTACTCCGTCCCACCGAAGACCCATCTCTATTTTTGTGGAGCATCAGAGATTTGTTATCCAAAGCTGAGCCTGGTATGTCCGAAGAGGCGCGCACCGCCCTTCTTTCGCGGCAATTCATCAAAGGCTTACCGAAATATCTTCAAGTTTAGCTTCTCGAGGACAACCCGACCCCTAGCCTCTCTGAAATGGTACAATTCGTTCCGCGTTTTCGTGCCATTCACGGCCCTGATAACGAATTGGGATCATCTTACTTATTTGCCGCTCTGCCCGCTTCCACCAAAGAATCCGCTTCGCCATTGCCGTTTGTCGCAGAGCAAGCTTCCTTGGCTCCTCAGATTGCCGAATTGACTGCTGCCGTCTCCGCCTTGTCTACTGACAACAAACGCCTGACCGCCCGACTGGATGCCCACACACAATACCAGCCGCAACCAGTACAATCCAGGCCGTACGTACCACCGTCAGCTTCCACACCGCGCGGCAAGAATTGGCAACGCCCACCCAGCTACGGACCTCGAGGAAATTTTCGAAGAGGAACAAACGCCGCCCGCTGCTTCAATTGCCATGCGGTAGGCCACTTTGCTAGAGATTGTCCGTACAACCAGCAGTGCACGCTTTGCTATGGATGGGGGCACTTGGAGCCTCATTGTGCGAACAAAAAAGAAAACGTGAGTACAGATTCTTTAAACTTCAAAGGGGTCCACAGTATTAGGCTAGGCTGACGGTCACCCCTGTGTTTTTTCCATTTGGATTACCGACACCTCTGTTCCCACCCAGCCCAAAATTGAGTGTTGCTTAGGTGATACACCGGTACAGGCTTTGATCGACACTGGCTCTATGAAATCTTTCATTTCCCGCGGTGCTTTTAATCAAATTCAACCCACACCCCTACTTGAACCGACGTCACAACGATGCTTTGGCATCACTCGAGAGTCGCTTCGACTAGACGGCTCAGTGCAAGCCCCGCTTACCCTCCTTAACTCTTGCAATGGACCCGTTTCATACTCAGGTAGTTTTCTTGTTTCTGATCACCTCTCCCAGCCATTGCAATGTGTCCTAAGGTGGGATTTTTTTACTTCCAACCAATTAAATTTGCTTTATTTTGCCCATCGATCGGGTTATGTTCTTACGGGATCCCATGGGGAAACCCCCTTGTCCCCGCAAACTCAATCCAGTTCTGTTCCAGTCGACCGGCCTGTTGCGTCTGACCCCCAGCCCTCGACCGGCAACTCGTGTTTATTTGTCCAATCCTCGTCTTGGAGTCCTGTTCCGATTTACTTGAAAACGAGTTTTAGTTTGCCTTGTAGAACCGAAGTTACTGTAGTTGGGAAAATTTCCCAAAATAATCAGATACGTCTTGGTATGGTTATACCAATTGAAAACGAGTCATAATAACTACTGAAGCTTTGCATTCACCACTGGACATAATAATTCGTTAGGTTTCATTTTCGTTCTCTTTCTGACGTACTACTCTGTTGGGTGTCAAACGTAAAGCTTCAGTAGTTCATATGTTTTGCAATGTTCCCGATTTTCCTCGACATCACCAATGGATTTCGGCATCAGCGATCTCCCTTCTTGTAATGTAGCTTGCTTTAGTTTTTCCAATACCTTCTAGTACCTACCAATACCTTCCATTGGAATACATTACAAATATGCAAAGTTTCAGGACCCAATTTTGGCCATGCTTGATGAAATAGCGGCACAATTCTTTATAAAAATTGCCACCGATTTGAATTCAAAGCAACAACTTTCAATTTTATTTCCAGAAACTGCAATCTTACCTCAAATCATTATAAGAATCCAGCTCTCTTAGCTTTTTGCCCTTGTTTTCTTTGCCTTTCTGCTTCTATAAAAACATCAATAAACTAGCTTTATTGCTTTGATTTATCGGGATTTCTTGCATGTTCTTCTTTACTTGTCGACTTGTCAATAGCAGCTAATAAAGGATCAAGCAACTCCAGGTCATTAAAATTTGGTATAGAATTGGGACCCCTTTTTGATGTTTGGGCGGCACAATCCTACCCATCGATTATACTAAGTGCCCCTCGGGAAGTCATTGCTTTTGGGGTAAGTTTAAATCATTGTAGCTAGATTTGTTTACGTACTAGGATGGGGATAGATATTCACTGCACCCCTGGAGAAAAAATTCGAATCATATCAAAATGGAAACTGTTACCTTCAAAACATTCTCGGTTGCTTGCTGGTACTCTCAAAATTAGTAACCCTAATAAAACGTAAAGCTCGTGCTTACTTGAAAAATCACATTTGAAGAGCTTCGCAAACTGGTGGTTATATTGTGCTAAGGTTATTGGCAACAAGTGCCGTGCACTGTGCTAGGGTATTCAAGTGCCAGCATTAATCATTCTTCACCTCAGTCCTGGCTAGCTGGCAGGTGAGCAGCTGGAGAAGAATCGGGAAGATGAAGTCTTTACTTGTCTGCTTGATCATTGGCATCATTGCCTTCAAGTTTGCACACAGCGAACGTAAGTTTTTATATACAAATATCTTCATTTATATTGTTTTGAAAAACTGTACAAGGATCCAAAATGAAATATCTTCAAGTAGGGTAACATTGGTAACATTGTGGCGGGGATGGCCGAGTAGTTAGATCACTCAACCCTTGTTCAAAGGGTGGTGGGTTCGAATCCACCTTCAGACCTGTCATATAAAGTGTTGAGAAGAGAATTTGCCAGCTCTCTGTAACTCCAGGCAAAAAGGCAAAGGGAGTCACGAGGTGTGGTCACATCGAGAGGAAGGACCAGGCACTGCTCCATTAGTTTACCTACTCAGTGGGCCCTTTGTACTTTGCACAAACACCAATACAATAAGCGTAGTAAGCGGATTTGCCTATCAACTATAAACTCAACAACTACAGTAATATCTAAAGAAAGGTCAAGTTTCTATATTTGGCATAGCCACCCTCCTAATCAAAATATGCTCCGCAACACTTGCAGCCTCCCAGAAGAAAAGTTCGAAGCAGATATGAGTATTGGTAGTGGAGAAATATTCGACTTATCAATTTATGAAATCGAGAAATCAGATAAAAAAACTAGCCCAACACCCAGAAACCAGCCCTAAGCTTTTCATACCTATTGTATATTTTCAACCTTAACCGTCTTTACTTCTTATTCAAAGCATATGAAGATGACAATGAAAGTCAAGAAGAACAAGAAGAATCTGAAGCCAAAGCTCCTGGCTCGGTTGATCTTGAAAAGAGAAGTATATAAGTTGTATCTTAAGTGACAGCTGTAGTGTATCAAGCCAGCTGTAGTGTATTGGGCCTCCCTTATCCATTAAAGTTGTTTGATGGGCCAGTTAGCTGACACTGGATAATTTTCAAAACATTGTTCTGTCTTCCAGTAGCAACAACAATTTAGAATAAGAATGCTTTTCTTATCAAATCGTTCTCTGTAGCAAGGCTGAACGTTTTTTCTTGTCATTTTTTAAAATATCTTCCATTGAGAGAGTGCTTACATTCAGCTATTGGAAACATGGAATCTGTGACACTGAAATGGAATACTGGAATACTGGAATTTCCATTCCAGTGACGTAATTAGAATAAAACTCCAACAATTTCTCTATTATCCCAGTATTCCATTCCAGTATTCCAAATTTCATGCTTTCAAGATAGCCCTTCTACTACGTCGAAAACTTATACAAGACTGTAGAGACTTTTGAGACATTCTGTTTAAGCAGCTAGTCCACAGTTAACACCGACTGGTAGCCATGGTAGATGAAAGATATCAACGGTTCAAGGTAGGTAAATTTTCGGATTCCAAAATCGGAAACATAAACGAAAACTTGCTTCGGTCGTACATAGCTCGGTGCTCCAATAGTTGCTCGCACAAATCGGATTCGGAACAGTTAGTGAAATATCAGACTTGTCACTTGTGTGAAAAGCATCATATCCTAGTTTGTGAGTATATGTATGAAATTTTATCATTCCACATTATTTATAATGATACGCAATGATAACTACCAATAGGAATAAGAAAATACAATTTCAAAATATAGAAAATTTGTTTCACAATTTGATTTTCGTAGTCTATAGTGACAATGACAGCAATCACTTGTTGTTTAGGACACTGAGGAAAACCAGAAGGGTTTACCTAAGCGCCCTATGTTGTAGATCATGGCTATGTGTATGTCAGAATTTAGTTAGAATTAAAATTTCATTTGATTTACAAACAGTAACAAAACTAAAGTAAACTAATCTAAATGTTTTATAATTTTAAACTAATCAATAATCAGCAAACTATGACATTTAACAGTAAGATGCTTTGGCTCATGTGTGCAAAAGCCGCATCTCACATGGAGCAACAAAGCTAATGCGCGTTTCTCCTCCCACCCTTCGGGCTCCCTGGTTTCAAAAGTCATGCTTGCGAACCCAGGGTCGAGTGGACGGTTAGGAACCAGGGGGTTACCCTGAAGGAGATTATATCCTTTCATGAGATATCCAACGTTGGTCAGTTTTCCTCACCTTGAATAAGAAATAAAAATAGTATGAATGTGTGATGAAGTGTGTGCCAAATAAATATACACTGCGGTGCCCGGGAAAAAAACCCCTTTATGCCCGTTATTTGACCGAAGTTGACGTTGACTGTGCAATATTTTGCATTGTTCTTTTTTATGCATTTGTCTTTTTTTGCCGTTCCCTTTTCGCCTAAATGAAGCGTGGGGCCTGGAGCCAAGGACCCTGCCCCTCCCTTAAAACCGCCACTGCCAGCTCCTGAACAACCAATGTATTTTTGTAGAGGAACGCCCGAGAGATTCTTGATACTTCCTGTAAATCCCATTCACTGAATTGACCATTACATACTTCACAAACTCAAACAAAAACCAAGTCCCCAAAAATGTGCAGCATGTCCGATAAGTGTGTCCCGAACTCAGACCCAGTCTTTAGAACAACTAAAGTTAAACTGTGGACTAGCTGCTTAAACAGAATGTCTCAAAAGTCTCTACAGTCTTGTATAAGTTTTCGACGTAGTAGAAGGGCTATCTTGAAAGCATGAAATTTGGAATACTGGAATGGAATACTGGGATAATACAGAAATTGTTGGAGTTTTATTCTAATTACGTCACTGGAATGGAAATTCCAGTATTCCAGTATTCCATTTCAGTGTCACAGATTCCATGTTTCCAATAGCTGAATGTAAGCACTCTCTCAATGGAAGATATTTTAAAAAATGACAAGAAAAAACGTTCAGCCTTGCTACAGAGAACGATTTGATAAGAAAAGCATTCTTATTCTAAATTGTTGTTGCTACTGGAAGACAGAACAATGTTTTGAAAATTATCCAGTGTCAGCTAACTGGCCCATCAAACAACTTTAATGGATAAGGGAGGCCCAATACACTACAGCTGGCTTGATACACTACAGCTGTCACTTAAGATCCAACTTATATACTTCTCTTTTCAAGATCAACCGAGCCAGGAGCTTTGGCTTCAGATTCTTCTTTTTCTTCTTGACTTTCATTGTCATCTTCTTATGCTTTGAATAAGAAGTAAAGACGGTTAAGGTTGAAAAAATACAATAGGTATGAAAAGCTTAGGGCTGGTTTTTGGGTGTTGGGCTAGTTTTTTTATCTGATTTCTCGATTTCATAAATTGATAAGTCGAATATTTCTCCACTACCAATACTCATATCTGCTTCGAACTTTTCTTCTGGGAGGCTGCAAGTGTTGCGGAGCATATTTTGATTAGGAGGGTGGCTATGCCAAATATAGAAACTTGACCTTTCTTTAGATATTACTGTAGTTGTTGAGTTTATAGTTGATAGGCAAATCCGCTTACTACGCTTATTGTATTGGTGTTTGTGCAAAGTACAAAGGGCCCACTGAGTAGGTAAACTAATGGAGCAGTGCCTGGTCCTTCCTCTCGATGTGACCACACCTCGTGACTCCCTTTGCCTTTTTGCCTGGAGTTACAGAGAGCTGGCAAATTCTCTTCTCAACACTTTATATGACAGGTCTGAAGGTGGATTCGAACCCACCACCCTTTGAGCAAGGGTTGAGTGATCTAACTACTCGACCATCCCCGCCACAATGTTACCAATGTTACCCTACTTGAAGATATTTCATTTTGGATCCTTGTACAGTTTTTCAAAACAATATAAATGAAGATATTTGTATATAAAAACTTACGTTCGCTGTGTGCAAACTTGAAGGCAATGATGCCAATGATCAAGCAGACAAGTAAAGACTTCATCTTCCCGATTCTTCTCCAGCTGCTCACCTGCCAGCTAGCCAGGACTGAGGTGAAGAATGATTAATGCTGGCACTTGAATACCCTAGCACAGTGCACGGCACTTGTTGCCAATAACCTTAGCACAATATAACCACCAGTTTGCGAAGCTCTTCAAATGTGATTTTTCAAGTAAGCACGAGCTTTACGTTTTATTAGGGTTACTAATTTTGAGAGTACCAGCAAGCAACCGAGAATGTTTTGAAGGTAACAGTTTCCATTTTGATATGATTCGAATTTTTTCTCCAGGGGTGCAGTGAATATCTATCCCCATCCTAGTACGTAAACAAATCTAGCTACAATGATTTAAACTTACCCCAAAAGCAATGACTTCCCGAGGGGCACTTAGTATAATCGATGGGTAGGATTGTGCCGCCCAAACATCAAAAAGGGGTCCCAATTCTATACCAAATTTTAATGACCTGGAGTTGCTTGATCCTTTATTAGCTGCTATTGACAAGTCGACAAGTAAAGAAGAACATGCAAGAAATCCCGATAAATCAAAGCAATAAAGCTAGTTTATTGATGTTTTTATAGAAGCAGAAAGGCAAAGAAAACAAGGGCAAAAAGCTAAGAGAGCTGGATTCTTATAATGATTTGAGGTAAGATTGCAGTTTCTGGAAATAAAATTGAAAGTTGTTGCTTTGAATTCAAATCGGTGGCAATTTTTATAAAGAATTGTGCCGCTATTTCATCAAGCATGGCCAAAATTGGGTCCTGAAACTTTGCATATTTGTAATGTATTCCAATGGAAGGTATTGGTAGGTACTAGAAGGTATTGGAAAAACTAAAGCAAGCTACATTACAAGAAGGGAGATCGCTGATGCCGAAATCCATTGGTGATGTCGAGGAAAATCGGGAACATTGCAAAACATATGAACTACCGAAGCTTTACGTTTGACACCCAACAGAGTAGTACGTCAGAAAGAGAACGAAAATGAAACCTAACGAATTATTATGTCCAGTGGTGAATGCAAAGCTTCAGTAGTTATTATGACTCGTTTTCAATTGGTATAACCATACCAAGACGTATCTGATTATTTTGGGAAATTTTCCCAACTACAGTAACTTCGGTTCTACAAGGCAAACTAAAACTCGTTTTCAAGTAAATCGGAACAGGACTCCAAGACGAGGATTGGACAAATAAACACGAGTTGCCGGTCGAGGGCTGGGGGTCAGACGCAACAGGCCGGTCGACTGGAACAGAACTGGATTGAGTTTGCGGGGACAAGGGGGTTTCCCCATGGGATCCCGTAAGAACATAACCCGATCGATGGGCAAAATAAAGCAAATTTAATTGGTTGGAAGTAAAAAAATCCCACCTTAGGACACATTGCAATGGCTGGGAGAGGTGATCAGAAACAAGAAAACTACCTGAGTATGAAACGGGTCCATTGCAAGAGTTAAGGAGGGTAAGCGGGGCTTGCACTGAGCCGTCTAGTCGAAGCGACTCTCGAGTGATGCCAAAGCATCGTTGTGACGTCGGTTCAAGTAGGGGTGTGGGTTGAATTTGATTAAAAGCACCGCGGGAAATGAAAGATTTCATAGAGCCAGTGTCGATCAAAGCCTGTACCGGTGTATCACCTAAGCAATACTCAATTTTGGGCTGGGTGGGAACAGAGGTGTCGGTAATCCAAATGGAAAAAACACAGGGGTGACCGTCAGCCTAGCCTAATACTGTGGACCCCTTTGAAGTTTAAAGAATCTGTACTCACGTTTTCTTTTTTGTTCGCACAAAGAGGCTCCAAGTGCCCCCATCCATAGCACAGCGTGCACTGCTGGTTGTACGGACAATCTCTAGCAAAGTGGCCTACCGCATGGCAATTGAAGCAGCGGGCGGCGTTTGTTCCTCTTCGAAAATTTCCTCGAGGTCCGTAGCTGGGTGGGCGTTGCCAATTCTTGCCGCGCGGTGTGGAAGCTGACGGTGGTACGTACGGCCTGGATTGTACTGGTTGCGGCTGGTATTGTGTGTGGGCATCCAGTCGGGCGGTCAGGCGTTTGTTGTCAGTAGACAAGGCGGAGACGGCAGCAGTCAATTCGGCAATCTGAGGAGCCAAGGAAGCTTGCTCTGCGACAAACGGCAATGGCGAAGCGGATTCTTTGGTGGAAGCGGGCAGAGCGGCAAATAAGTAAGATGATCCCAATTCGTTATCAGGGCCGTGAATGGCATGAAAACGCGGAACGAATTGTACCATTTCAGAGAGGCTAGGGGTCGGGTTGTCCTCGAGAAGCTAAACTTGAAGATATTTCGGTAAGCCTTTGATGAATTGCCGCGAAAGAAGGGCGGTGCGCGCCTCTTCGGACATACCAGGCTCAGCTTTGGATAACAAATCTCTGATGCTCCACAAAAATAGAGATGGGTCTTCGGTGGGACGGAGTAGATGCTGCTCGAAGTCACTGTAATACTGCTCACGGCCAACAGCAGGGCAAAGTAATCCTTGTAAGCTTGTAGTCAAATGCTCGAACGTGCTTTTCTCGCCATCAGCCAGGGTGTGGTAATAAGTCGCTGCCGGACCGCGCAAGAAAGCTTGTAAAACTGCAAGCTTCTTGGCTGCATTCCATGAATTGGCAGCAGCACATACGTCGAATTGGTGAACCCAGTTCACGAAATCGCCGGATTCAAATTTCTCAGGCAGAATGGTAGACTTTGTTTGGTTATGTGCTAACTCGCTGCTCCTATCACCAGTGTTATGTCAGGGTTCGACACGAGAAAGTACACCCTTCTGCTAGCTTGCGAGTACGATATCTGATTGAATTACATACTTAGTGACTTGAGTTTCACATAACATACTGTGTCTGACGACAGACAGCTTAGACATAAATTAAACACAATAACAATCAAACAATTATAACAAGACATTAATTAATACAATAATAATAGCAATCATAACATGTTTCGCTGTTTCCGATTTTCCTCGCCATGCTCAAGTTCGGTACCGATCAAAGACAAATACATATGTGCATGTATTGGCCCCTTTAGTTACTTAACATGTAAAACGTTGCATAACATGTAAAATGTTGCATAACATGTAAAATTTTCGATTTTTGCGACAAGATTCTCGTTAATTAATTATTCAGTATGTCTTGACATGAATTGATGGAAATACTTCAAGAATTATTGGTTGCTCAAACACTCACAGGTGGACGTATAGACAGTTGCAAAAAGATTGTCAGAGTCCGGAGCTTCGATCACGTCAGATCAATTGAGGCATTTAGATGTTGCCAATTTGCCAATCCAGGCGTGCAACTATGAATTTTTGGAGACCGAGTACTAAATCGTAAAAAGGCTACAAGCGAGCGAACCGGGCGCTTAGTACCTATAGTACTAAAGCTTATAGTATTAAGGCAAAGCAAACCATTAAGGAACTTTTTCATGTTAGGTATATATATATCTTGCCACACTACAGTAAGTCCCCGCATATAAGAAATGAACATATAAGAAACTGCAGCCTGCCACCTTAAAGGCCTACTGCAATCAAAAATCACTTTCCCGTTTTTTTTCATAACATGAAATTTCAATCTTTACTGATTACCTTGGTGCCTGTTTTATTTTTATTCGATCACGATAAGTATACTAAATTTGGCTTTGAAATGGGGCACTGACTGCGACATGGTATGACGTCATAACCAGGACACAAATCGACTTTTATAACGGGAGAGTATCGGAAAAAGTTTTCAAATCTGCAGTATGCGTAGCCTGGGCCCTTATTAAAAAGTCGCTTCCCAGGGTACAAAATTATAACTTTCCGCGCGTCGTTTCAGCTATTAATCAAAAAAATTGAACTTACGGTAACGCTATAGCGGCGTTTTGAAAAAGGGTACTACAAACCGCGCCGTCAGTCAAAAGACATCTTATTCCGCGCGGTCTGATATCCAAGCAGCTGGAAGCTGGAAGCCGACAAAAATCATGGATGGCGGAGCTATGTAAATAAAATTAGTAACAAACACGATGGCCGGGGTTGTTGTTAGAGAACCAGGCAAAGTAAGCTGCTACAGCAGTCAAGTTAATTAATAAATGGTATTTTCAAGCAGCCGTTTTCAAAACAAATTTGAAATGAAACAGATAAGGAGAGCTGAAGGCGTGCGTTTTGCTCACAATACCCATAGGCCAAACAGAAATTAAAAACATAAAGCTGCTAACCACCAGTTTCATTTTTTGTCCATTTGGAATTTTGGAACCATCGTGTTTGAACAGAAAACTTGTAACACATCTGACTATGATAATAAATTGCTATGCAGAATATTGCGATTAGTTCTATTTTATTTCTCCAACTTCTACCCCGATGAAAACACTGTAGCAACTTGGCGTTCCAGCCAGACGTGATGTAAAAGTAATTCGTTTCGATAAGACTGGACTGACAACAACTTGGCAGCATCAGATATATCTTAAAAAGCCAACTCTGAGCGTAAATAGTCCATGTAGATTCTGAAAACATCTCTGCATTCTCTCACACATACATCATATGCGATTCAGTAAAGTCAAATGCAAAAGTATATTTCATCTCGACACTGATATTCCCCGTTGTTTGCTTCCGCTCTCCGCCGCGGCTGATCGCCCTCCCGCAGGTTGACGTCACGACCAAGACTGCCCCAATTCAGACTCCAATTACTCCCCCCAAATCGCTTTCTAAAATTATGGAAAAACTTTAAAATTTGCGAAAACACTTTAATATTTATGCCTTGGGATGCGAATTTTGTTTAATTAGTTATTTATTGAGCTAGACGGAGTGGAGCAAAAAGTTACAATACACTTCAATACGAAAACTTGAAATGGGTCCTGGTTATTGCGTCACGTTTGTCGCAGTTGAAGTGGCAAAATGGACGACTTTGCGGGCTTGTAAAAACATTTCTACTGGATCAATTTTCATTCTGAAAACGGTTTTATGATCAGTTCGAATAGGTTTACCATAAAATCATATCACTTTTTTTGATTGCAGTAGGCCTTTAAACAGTATTTCCTCTATTACAATAATTCTTGCTATTATCAATTCTGTAGAGACTTTGAAAGAGTAGCCACTTTAATTTATGATAGATAGATTATATTCCCTTCTGTTCCCCTGAGTATTAATACACACTTGATCATAAATTGAGTGTTTTTGTATGAGAAACAGGACAGCCTGATTTGATAATTTGAGTTTCTTATATGCAGGGACTTACGGTATTAGTAATAAGGAAGCTGGCTCAAAATTATGATGTAGTTGAACAATAAGAGAAAACAACGAGAGAGACGACTGGAATACTTTTGAAATATTCATATTCTTATAGCCCTCTTTTAAAGCTATTAACTCAATTTCATTACTTTGAATTTACTTGAGAGCGTTCGTTTGATCTTCTATTATTGAAGACAAATCTTTTGCTTTGCTCTACACCTTTGTGTTATTACCTGAAAGATAAGTACCAAGACAGGTCATCAGTCAATGAATATCTGTTATTTACCAATAAATACTAGTTAATGGTATCAATGGTATCCAGTTATAAGTCGGTGAATATTAGCTATTGATAAAAGAATACCAATTGTTGGTCGATGAATACCATTTATTGGTCAATAAATACAATCTAATGGTCTATGAATACCAATTGTTAGTCGATAGATATCAGTCATTGGCCAATAAGTACCAGTTATTGGTCTATGAATCCCAATTATTCGCCAATGAATATCAGTTATTGGTCAATAAATGTTAGTTAATGGTCTATGAATCCCAATTACTGGCCGATAAATACTAATTATTGCCCAATAGATACCATTTAGTGGTCTATGAATACTTAGTCATTGGTCGACAAATACCAGTTTTTGGTCGATAAAAACCAGTTATTGGTCAATTAATTATAGTTATTAGTCAATAAATATCACACACCACATACTGTACGCGACTCAAATGTTCAGAGCAAAACCGAGAGTATAATTTGTTCCAACGAGTATTGGATCCTAGTAGTAGTAGCATTGGACTCAAGTAGTAATAGCATTGGATTTCTAGGACTTCATATATTTAGGTAAATTTAGGGCATGCTAATGAAAATACCTAAGATTGTTCAGGTATCCAATTTCACACGGCATTTGCATTGGACTTCTTCTTCTTCTTCTTTACGACTGGCTTGCAGCATTGATGTTTGATATCATTAAGAGCCGTATCATCACCACTTATAGGGTCTTCAACCCTTGTCTGTATGCCACAAATGAACTCCCCTTGGGGACACTCTTTGAATCGGCTCCAACGTCCATAATTTGCTCCTTGACCCATCATGTCCTTTTCACCAGATGTTACCTGCCATGTCTCGGCATCTCTGCACTTGTACTGGACGTTTGCGAGTGCTGTCAAAAAAATGGAATTGATTCTAGAGTGAAATGCATTTAGGTGTGCTATAAGCCGGGTTTCAATTTGCAAGAGTTTCTGTTCTGCAACACTTTGATACGAATGGTAATTGTTGTTCTTAAGGCCTGTTTATTTGAGCCCACAGGACGGGCTGGCTCATTGAGTTGGCTGGGGTTTCTTTTATGTCCCGCGGTAAAATTTCATATCCAGCCCCTTGAACATCAAATATTTGATAAATTACTTACACGTGTCATCTTTCCAGCTCCCTTGACCCATCCCTGCTTCAACATTCTGCTTCCAACCACTCAAATAGCTTCCCTTAGGGCACTTGTGAGTCTTTCCCCACACTCCCCACGTTCCCATTTTCGAACAGACATCGTTATTGTCGGAGCACTTGAGACATACCGCGTTCCCTCCTGTGTCATCGTTGTCACTTTCCCACGGCTCAGCCCTTAATATGAACTCGCTGGCGAAATATCCATTCCTGCAATGTTCCATGCCTCCCCACGTTCCGTAATAGCCTCGTGTTGAGGTTTGCTCTATGATGATCGATGGATCCCACTTGGGGACTGGAAAAATGAGCATCAGATCAAACAAGTGGATATTATAAAGAGCGAGATATGAAATGCTTCAAAATCTGTATTAGAACCATGAGGCTTTCTCACCCTGGGGAACGTCTGTGCAGTAGTGTGGAGGATGTTCAGTACTTTAGAAAGGGTATTCAGTACTGTGGAGGGAAACCACAAACACATTGGGTATTATCTCCACAGTGCTTGTTGTTTTCCTCCACAGTACCTACTGAAGGTACCCCCCACAGCACTGAACATCCTCCACGGTGCTGAACATCCTCAAATTTACTGATGCTATCCCCCCCACAGTACTGATGATATCCCATGATATCCCCCCACAGTACTGAAAATGCTCCCTAGTACTGCACAGGCGCTCCCCAGGGTGGTAATGATTTCAAAAGGCTATCTTAGGTACTTACTTCTTATGCATATTTTGCCATTTCCCTTGAAGCCTGGCTTGCAAGAGCAGGTGAATGGACTATCATCACCTTTGTCATTACAATTTGCATTGACACTACACGTGCTTCCTCCTGCGCATCCTTTGGGTGGTCCTTCGCATTCTGCATTCAGATGTCTTCTTTTCATTGCCTTGCAGTAGTTCTAGAATACAGGAAGGATGAGTTAGCTGAATTCAGACTACAGTTTGGACACAAAGTCGATTTTTGACACTGTCTGTGGAGGCTAGTTTTTTGCCCCCTCCCACTTTGTTGCTTGCCTTGGCTTATAGTACACATGACCAAACTCATCTTTGTTATGCGTACCACACATCTTTATATTTAGCTGGCAAAACCAAATTTATATACATATGACGTCATAAATTATGATGCCTCATATATAAACAAGCAAGCTAGCAAGCATTTTCATGTGGGTGCAATAAGCATACCGGTGCATTTTAAAATTGATTAGTTATGTAGCCTGTATTTATAAACCAGTTGCTTGGTGCAAGATTTTGGGATGGCATTCGATGAGCCAACATGCTTAAAGTCAAGGGTTTGTCTAGTGTTTAGTCGTTGTCAAGCCAAACACTTATGTAGCACGTATGAGAACACGTTTAACAGAAACTCGCATATAATTGCACTAGGAGATAAAGAATGTAAACTATAGTATACTGTAGTTTACCACTAAAACGTCAGTGATCTCCCTTTTGAATGTCCTGTAATCGATGTCCGAATGTCTTTCGAAGTATTGTGGCTTGAACAATTGAACGATGCTTCGCAGTGAATACGAAATTGGTAAAATTCTTGTCGAGTCTGCAATTGTATTGGCGACCCAGGTATCGGTATTTCCTACAAGAGATTATTGCAATGAAAAGTTGACAGAAATTATCGATTAAAGGTTGATATCTCAATGACAGCAAATAACACATTACTTCAAGATATCTCTCCACGTTACTGATGGTATCCCTCCGCATCACTGTACACCCTACACATTACTTCAAGATATCCCTCCACATTACTGATGATATCCCTCCAGATTACTGAACGCCCTCTTCATTACTTCAAGATATCCCTCCACGTTACTGATGGTTTCCCTCCACATTACTGAACACCCTCCACATTACTGCAAAAGTCGTTTCATATTACTGAATACCTTCCCAAATACTGATTATATCCCTCCACATTATTGAACGCCCTCAACATTACTTCAAGATATCCTTCCACATTACTGACGATATCCCTCCAGTTTATTGAACGCCCTCTTCATTACTTCAAGATATCCCTCCACGTTACTTATGGTATCCCTCTACATTACTGAACACCATCCACATTACTGCAAAAGTCCCCCCACTTTACTGCACACCCTCCAAATTACTGCATGCACACACATTACCTAGCGTGATTTTTCATCTCAAAAGATATTTAGTTTCTTACCATCCTTGGGGGACTTGAACCAATGGACACAATTTTGACATTCTCGACAGCCTTTTCAAATTTCTCTGTTTGCTTATCTGAGACTTTGACACTTGAGTCAACCGATAAACTTCCGGTTCCTTCTGCTGAAACGGAGGCGGTAAGCTGGACATCAATTCCTTCTTCTTGCATTTTTTCTTGCTTTTCTTTGGACAACTCCTGCAATTTTGCGTACCTGTTATGAAAATATACTAATTGAATTATTCTCATTTTCAAGAAATATAATCATTATGTTTGTAATGCTTTCACACACTGTCAAATACAAGATGGGTCCCGTGCTTTATTTGACCAAAAGGAGCCTCTTAGAAGAACTAAAAATGTAAATAGCATGTAGCTAATGTGAGTGTATAGTGAAGTAATAGTACTATAGAGATCTTTGGCCCAAGTACTGAAATTTCTAAAACTGCCACTGTATGCCTTGATATAGCCCATACCACCATCTCCTTCTGAATTTAGTCAAGCTAATAAGTTAAACATCAACTCGCTTAGTAATTCATCAAGTCAAAAAAATGTGGAACGAAACGTCTGTTGATATACGAGAAGTCTCGACTCTCGGATGCTTTAAAAAAAGATTAAAATCACACCCACTGGCCGTTCAAAACGGCTATATTCTCCAGCATGAAGTTGACCAATTCCTTTATGACCTCATCAAGAATTATTAGCAATAAAAGTATCGTCAACCCTTTTATCTATTAATTTCACAAATGTATTATTAGAAGCTGAAGGGTTTAATTCGTGTATAAATAATTATTAAATGAAATGAAAATAAAATGTTGCAAAATACTGCTGGTACTGCTGGTGAAGGTTTATAGAAATAGCTCCACTAACAAGTTTACCTTGCTCCCATAGTGATCCTACTGATAAAATGTGTACCAAAATCGTCCAGAAATAATGTATAGTCTTTATTTTTCAATGTTTGCCTCACGCTTTCCAAGAAATTATCAGTGAATTTAGGTGGAATACCGTTTTGATTCCTCCCTTCATAGACAGCACAAGTCGCTTCTGTTTTTATGATCGATTTCGTGTTTGATTTCAAAACGCTAGACGTCTTGGTGTACTCCGTACTGGCACTGAATGAGGCTTCGACCAGTCCGTAAGAGCCAGATCCGGACACAGCTACTTTTGCCTGAAGACTCTTCTGATAGTCCGATTGTGTTGACAGGGTCTCAGAAGAATACGAAGAGCTGCATGTAGGTTTTGCCACGATTTCGATGTTGTCTGGAATGTTCCATCTTTGATCGGATGTTTTCTTGCTTTGTTCGTAGGTCGTTTCAAAAATCTTGCTTGCGAAACCAGGGTCCAGTTGATCAGGGTCCATTGGATTTCCTTGGATCAGATTGTAGCCTTTCATGAGGTAGCCAATGTTATTCATCCTTTGGACACCTTGGGTAAGAAAAGAAAACAGCATAAGATAGTGTCCGAGTAAAAGCACCCATGTTAGGGAGGTACTTTGATATAAACTTGAGTTAACGTGAATGTAGAATTCCGAAGCCATGGCCTTGAAATATTCTTAGTTGTGCGCCTAGCATCCGCCTAACATAGTTACTTCTTGAAATGATATATGTAGTACTATGGAGGATGTTCAGTACTATGGAGGGATACCATCCAGTACTGTGGAGGGATACCATCAATATTGTGGAGGGTATTCAGTACTGTGGAGGGAAACCACAAGCACTTTAGGTATTACCTCCGCAGTACTGATGATACCCCCCCCCCCCCACAGTACTGAATACCCTTCACAGTACTGATGGTATCCCTCCACAGTACTGATGATATCTCCCCACAGTACTAAACATCACAGTACTGAACATCCTCCACAGTACTGAGCACCTTCCACAGTGCCGCACAGACGCTCCCCGGGGTGGATATGCAACCTATATAAAGGATACTTGTAGCATGATTATCAATAGGTACCTTTAAATAAGAAATATTTTGAAGCCTGAATTCGTTAAGTGGTTCCCATAGGTATATATATATATATATATACGCACCTCTGTAGCGATATTAAGGAACCTTATTGTAGCGGTTTAGACCATTGGACGGGCCTATTAAAAAAGGCTGGCTTGCACTTGATCTAGTGCTGGATAATTAAT
>RQOL01000616.1:6535996-6729942 GCA_013076295.1 Sanderia malayensis | reverse complement strand
CACGAACCAATGCGATTGTCATGTAACATAGTGTAGCAATTTCGTGCGTGCCACTTGTAAGAGCAGGCGTATCATTTCATCACGATGCAATGATGCAATTTCGCCATGCTTGTTCGCAAAGCTGAATGCAAAAGTGAAAGAAGGACATTTCAAATGCGATTGCATAACCAATTCTCTTATCGAGTAAATGCTATAATCCAAGAACTAAATATATCTACTGGAAATGTAACGCATACTCCTATCTACCATGCTAATAGTAAGTTACTCATGCAGGAAATGAAAAACTACCATGTGACTCTGTATTCCATTATGTTCAACTCTCACTTTGTCTTTTCAATTTTTTCCAGCATGAATTGATAAATTGTGTAAGTTTAGCGATGAAAATTCACGAATACTCTCTCTCCTATGTGCGCTTAGAAAGTTGTGAAATTGCAACTGAATTTCAGATGGCTGTTCATCTCTGATATAGCTATAGCAACAGTATTGGTTATACGTCAGAAGTGGTGTTGTTGTGGCTATGCTGGAAACCGCTGTGTGAAAGTGTCTGGGGATTTGTGACGTAATTCTTTCAGAGGAGCTCTCCTGAGTAGTGAAACTTGTAACTGTCTTTTCCTTTTCTTTCATAGTCTATCATTAGGTGTAGGTAGTAAAGCTTGGCCCTTATGTTCACTTGAAAAAAGCCTTGAATCAAGTTGTTTCACTTGGAGGGCTGCGATTGAAAGCTTGCCAGGAGAGTGGGAGGGAGAGAGATGCAGAACGAATGTTAGGAACGTGGTTGTAAATGAAGTTGTAAACCTTGCACATTCAAGGACAGCCCAGCGCACAAGGGATATTTTCAAATGTAGAAGCAATGATATTTGAGTGAACGAGGTAGTACAGCTTTATCAAGTGCTTCTGTGCACGGGTTTCCGAATAATTGCTCTGCCATTGATCTGAGCTGTAGCTATTTTTGCTGATGGTACTCCCAGTAATGACGCTCCGTGATCTTTTGCAGATGATATGCTATAACGATGCAATCTGGCGATAGAGAGTGTCAATGAAACTGGTGAGTTGAATTCTACGCTGTTATTCTATACATGTGCTACGATGTGACTCTCTGCCTGTTGCTGTAGGTTTTCCAGTTGTGCTGCGTGACTAGGAGTTACTACTAGAGGGTTCCATCGTACTATGAAGCATTTGTGAAGTAGCCTTCGTTTACATTTACCAATGCTATTGTCATGTAACATAGTGTGGCAATTTGTTGCGTGCCATTTGTAAGACCTGGGTATTATTTCATCGCGATGCAATGATGCAATATCACCATGCATGTTCGCAAAGCAGAATGCAAAGGTGAAAGAAGGAGATTGCAAATGCTATTGCTTAACTAATTCTCATATCGAGTGAATGCTACAAGCCAAGTGTTAAATACAACTACTGGTAACGTAACGCATACTCCTATATACCATGCTAATAGTAAGTTACTCGTGCAAAAAATGAAAAACTACCCGGTCACCCTGTATTCCATTTCGTTGAACTTTCACTTTTCATTTTCAATTTATCCAACATGAATTGATAAATTGTGTAAATTTAGCGATGAAAACTCACGAATAATGTCTCTCTTATGTGCGCTTAGGAGTTTGCGAAATTGCAACTGAATCTCAGATCTCTGTTTATCTTATATATAGCTATAGCAGCATTATTGATCCTACGTCACAAGTGGTATTGTTGTGGCTGTGCTGGAAACTGCTGTGTGAAAGTGTCTGGGGATTTGTGACGTAACTCTTTCAGGGGAGCTCTCTTGAGTAGTGAAACTTGTAACTGTCTTTTCCTTTTCTTTCATAGTCTATGATTAAGTGTAGGTAGTGCGCCGGGGCCTTTATCTTCACCTGAAAGAAGCTTTAAATCGAGTTGTTTCATTTGGAGGGATGCGATTGAAAGCTTGCCAGAAGAGTGGGAGGGAGAGAGATGCAGAACGAAAGTTAAGAAAGTGGTTGTAATTAAAGTTGTAAACCTTGCACATTAAAGGACAGCCCAAGATACAAAGCATATTTGCAAGTGTAGATGCTATGATATTTGAGTGAACAAAGTAGTACAGCTTTGTCAGGTGCTTCTGTGGACGGGTTTCCGAATAATTGTTCTGACACTGATCTTAGTTGTAGCTATTTGTGATGATGCTACTCGCAGTAATGACGCTCCGTGATCTTTTGCAGATGATATTTTTAAATGATGCAATCTGGCGAGAGAGATTGTCATTGAAACTGGTCAGTTGGATTCTACTCTGTTATTCTATACATGTGCTACGATACGACTCTCTGCCGGTTGCTGTAGGGGTTTCCAGTTGCGCTGCGTGACTAGGAGTTACTACTAGAAAGTTCCATCGTGCTATTGTCGTGAAATTTAATCATGCTCCATTCATTCTGCAATTTTGCTTCTCTTAATTAATCTCACAGCTTTACTTCCTCTCGATTATAACACCCTGCATTCTTTCCAAGTATCACTTCGCCTAGCCCTTCCTGCTTATTGTTTTAATGTACGTAAAGCCTGCATAATATTAATTTCAACAGTTGTATATAAATGTATGTAATTTTCAGTTAAGTCAGTCAGTCTACATCAATACAGAGTTAACACAACATCGTCTCTCTCTGGCTCCGTGTTCTCTGCACGTTAAAGCAAGATCAAATGGCAAGGAAAGTTCGGAGAGGTGGTTCACGTAGCTTGGTGGGAATACGGACCAAAGTCCTACATTGGTGACCACGACGTGACCCTCTCAACGAACATGGAATCTTCCTTCGCCATCCAAACATTCAATGCAGTTCTTCGACAACCATTCGGATCAACATCGCCGTTCACCGATTCATCACTGCATTCCGTCAACATCGACGTTCAACTCACAACAACACAGGTTCTCTTGGTAAGCCTATTCACAAAACCATTCGATCGATCATCACTCTGGTTCTTGGTTCACCAACTCACAAAACCTTGGCAAGTCAAACAACATTCTGGTTCCTGGTTCACCAACTCACAAAACCTTCGATTATCAAACAACATTCTGGTTCCTGGTTCACCAACTCACAAAACCTTCGAAACAGCACTCCGGTTCTTGGTCATCCGACTCACGAAACCAAGAAAAACATCATCCAACCACAGTCATCCGTAACAGCCCGAGTTCGACGAAGACAACTTTTACAACGCCTCTGTCAAGAATCGACGCTTTTGTCAACTCAAGTTTCGTACGCAATCCTACTCGCACTCAAGGCAATCACCAAGCATCTCACGACAGCACTACATGCAGCATCAACTCACTTCACTGCATCACTGTCGCATCTCACTTGGCTTCACTTCACCTTATCCACGAGTATCACGACGACCAACTTGAACAACGACAATCTATTCGCGACACGTCACTGAAAGCTTCACTTCGGCAACCAACAACAGACGAACTCTTCTTCAGCATTATCAAACGGTTGGACATTTAATTTTATTCGCTTCAAACTCTTAGCTATCAAAATTTATCATTCATTCGCATTATTGTAGTTTTTAATTTTCACTTCAATTCACTTCGCTTACGTATCGAATGCTCATTTCACTTGGATTCTAAGGGGGGAGCTCTGTCGTGAAATTTAATCATGCTCCATTCATTCTACAATTTTGCTTCTCTTAATTAATCTCACAGCTTTACTTCCTCTCGATTATAACACCCTGCATTCTTTCCAAGTATCACTTCGCCTAGCCCTTCCTGCTTATTGTTTTAATGTACGTAAAGCCTGCATAATATTAATTTCAACAGTTGTATATAAATGTATGTAATTTTCAGTTAAGTCAGTCAGTCTACATCAATACAGAGTTAACACAACATCGTCTCTCTCTGGCTCCGTGTTCTCTGCACGTTAAAGCAAGATCAAATGGCAAGGAAAGTTCGGAGAGGTGGTTCACGTAGCTTGGTGGGAATACGGACCAAATTCCTACACTATGAAGCATTTTTGAAGTAGCCTTCGTTTACACTTATCAATGCGATTGTCATGTAACAGAGTGTATCAATTTCTTGCATGGCATTTGTAAGAGCTGGGTTTCATTTCATCAGGATGCAATGATGCAATTTCACCATGCATGTTCGCAAAGCAGAATGCGAAGATGAAAGAAGGAGATTTCAAGTGCGATTGCATAACTAATTCTGATATCGAGTGAGTGCTAAAAGCCAAGTATTAAATACATCTACTGGCAATGCCACGCATACTCCTATCTACCATGCTAATATTAAGTTACTCATGAAAAACTACCCTGTCACCCTGTACTCCATTTCGTTCAACTTTCATTTTTCCTCTTGAATTTTTCCAACATGAATTGATAAATTGTGTAAATTTAGCGATGAAAACTCACGAATACTGCCTCTTTTATGTGTGCTTCGGAGGTTGTGAATTTGCAACTGAATTTCAGATGGCTGTTTATCTCTTATATAGCTATAGCAACATTATTGTTTCTACGTCAGAAGTTGTGGTGTTGTGGCTGTGCTGGAAAGCGCTGCGTGAAAGTGTCTGGGATTTGTGACGTAACTCTTTCACAGGAGCTCTCTTCAGTAGTAAAACTTTTAACTGTTTTTTCTTTTTTTTCAGTCTATGATTAAGTGTAGGTAGTGAGACTTGGCCCCTATGTTCACTTGAAAAAGCTTTGAATCGAGTTTTTTCACGAGCAGCGATGGGATTGAAGCTTGCAAGGAGAGTGGGAGGGACAGAGATGGAGAAAGAAAGTTCAAAAAGTGGTTGTAATTTTAATTGTAAACCTTGCATATTCAAGGACAGCCCAAGATACAAAGCATATTTGCAAGTGTAGATGCTATGATATTTGAGTGAACAAAGTAGTACAGCTTTGTCAAGTGCTTCTGTGCACGGGTTTCCGAATAATTGCTCTGACACTGATCTTAGTTGTAGTTATTTGTGATGATGCTACTCGCAGTAATGACGCTCCGTGATCTTTTGCAGATGAGATGCTTAAATGATGCAATCTGGCGAGAGAGATTGTCATTGAAACTGTTGAGTTGAATTCTACTCTGTCATTGTATTCATGTGCTACGATGCGACTCTCTGCCGGTTGCTGTAGGTTTTCCAGTTTTGCTGCGTGACTAGGAGTTACTACTAGAAAGTTCCATCGTGCTAAGTAACATTTTTGAAGTAGCCTTCGTTTACACTTACAAATGCGAATTTCATGTAACAGAGTGTATCAACTTCTTGCATGGCATTTGTAAGAGCTGGGTTTCATTTCATCAGGATGCAATGATGCAATTTAACCATGCATGTTCGCAAAGCAGAATGCAAATATGAAAGAAGGAGATTTCAAGTGCGATTGCATAACTAATTCTGATATCGAGTGAGTGCTAAAAGCCAAGTATTGAATACATCTACTGGCAATGCCACGCATAGTTCTATCTACCATGCTAATAGTAAGTTACTTATACAAGAAATGAAAAACTACCCTGTCACCCTGTATTCCATCTCGTTTAACTTTCACTTTGCCTTTTCAATTTATGCAAAATGAGTTGATAATTTGTGTAAATTTAGCGATGAAAACTCACGAATACTGTCTCTTTTAAGTGCGCTTCGGAAATTGCGAAATTGCAACTGAATTTCGGACGGCTGTTTATCTCTTATAAAACTATAGCAACATTATTGATTCTAGGTCACAAGTGGTGTTGTTGTGGCTGTGCTGGAAACCGCTGCGTGAAAGAGTCTAGGATTTGTGACGTATCTCTTTCAGAGGAGCTCTCTTTATTAGTGAAACGTGCAACTGTCTTTTCCTTTTTTCATAGTCTGTGATTAAGTGTAGGTAGTGCCGCTCGGCCTTTATCTTCACCTGAAAGAAGCTTTGAATCGAGTCGTTTCACTTGGAGCGAAGTGATTGAAAGCTTGCCAGGAGAGTGGGAGGGAGAGAGATGGAGGAAGAAAGTTAAGAATGTGGTTGTACCTAAAGCTGTTAACCGTGCACATTTAAGGACAGCCCAGAATACAAGACATGTTTGCAAGGGTAGATGCTATGATATTTGAGTGAACGAAGTAGTGCAGCTTTGTCAAGTGCTTCTGTGTACGGGTTTCCAAATTATTGCTCTGACAATGATCTTAGTTGTAGCTATTTGTGATGATGCAACTCGCAGTAATGACGCTCCGTGATCTTTTGCAGATGATATGCTAAAATGATGCAATATGGGGAGAGAGATTGTCATTGAAAATGGTGAGTTGAATTCTACTCTGTTATTCTATACATGTGCTACGATGGGACTCTCTGCCGGTTGCTGCAGGGGTTTCCAGTTGCGCTGCGTGACTAGGAGTTACTACTAGAAAGTTCCATCGTGCTATGAAACATTTTTGAAGTAGCCTTCATTTACACTTACCAATGCGATTTTCATGTAACAGAGTGTATCAATTTCTTGCATGGAATTTGTAAGAACAGGGTTTCATTTCATCAGGATGCAATGATGCAACTTCACTATGTATGTTCGCAAAGCAGAATGCAAAGATGAAAGAAGGAGATTTCAAGTGCGATTGCATAACTAATTCTGATATCGAGTGAATGCTAAAAGCCAAGTATTAAATACATCTACTGGTAATGTCACGCAGGGGCGGATCCAGCATAAAATCTGACAGACGCTCTATTGCAAGCTTTTGGGCGTGGCCCATAAACTTTTCGTCGGCCACGCCCTTCTAGATATTAAATGTAACTAATAACAATTTTGGCACCTCCAGTGCTGAGTGCTGATCAAATTTTGCTTTAACGTGGGCAGTGAAAACATTGATAGAATACAACGAAGTTCAATGTAAGCGAGGCACAGTTTTTGTTGCCTAACACCAGCTTCAAAATATATCAGAATATTTCATACTACAACTTACATAATTATTAAACTATTAAATTGAACAAATCTTAAGAGAACAATTATCTCATCAGCATCAGACGATGTTTCTGTATGGGAGTGAAATTGTTATTGAACACCTAGACAATTTCCATCTCAAGTTGTGCTGTGGGGACAGTTAGATACAACGCAGTGATAATGTGAATTGTTATAGCATGAGAATTTGTTTTTGTTCAAGATCTCAATGCTGTACTTGATTCAAAACTACGTTAAATTGAAACTTTGTGTTCTTATTCCATGAATGACGCAGTTCATCCTGAAATTTTTGGCTGTATATGTATAGTTTTATTATATTGTAAATTGCAATGTGTTTGCTAATGGGCCTATTAAAGGGGAATACATTACACTGATACGACAAAGATGCTACAAACTTGATACTTTGAGAACTTGCTAGTAAACAATTGGAAGCATCTTTCTCGGAATTTTTAAAGCTTTTCTTCGTATAGCTCATTCTCGACGGAGAAAGAGAAATTTAACTCCTTGTTATCAAACGCCAAAATCAACACCATTTTGAAGGATACATTTTGCAACAAAAAACCCAACTCAACACAACACAACAGTTTATGTTTATCTGCAGTGTTATCGATCGAGAGCTCAGGGTTCATCTGAATGGCTTGCATCATTGAAAATGTAAAATGATTGGTTTGCATCAGTAGGGGATGATTCTGATTGGCTTGCATCAGTTTTTTGAAATTGACAAACGCTCCCCGTACTATCTCATAAGCAGCATTGATAATTCTGATTGGCTTGCATCAGTAGAGAGAGAAACGTGATTGGTTTGCATCAGTTATTTGAAATTGACAGACGCTCCCGCCACTTTGTCGTGAAGCAGCATCCGTAATTCTGATTGGTTTGCATCTGTTTCTTTGTTTTGAAGGACTAAAGCTCAGGGGCAAGGCAAGAAGTGTTGCCACTTATTTGTCAACGGCTCCAAGCCCGTAAAAATGGGTGAATGAAATATTTACTTCTGTCTATAGGGGGGAAACGATGTAAAGGAAACGAATAAATAGATTGGGGCAAAACGTTATTATTCGAACTCGGATGAAAAGTCTTAATTTCTTTTCAATGTGAAAATAATGGTAAAATTTGTAATATTTTCCCAACAAATCTGCCCGACGCATTTGGGTCTGTTGCGTCCGTCTGGATCCGCCCCTGTCACGCATACTCCTATCAAACCATGCTAATATTAAGTTACTCATGAAAAACTACCCTGTCACCCTGTACTCCACTTCGTTCAACTTTCATCTTTCCTCTTCAATTTTTTCAACATGAATTGATAAATTGTGTAAATTTAGCAATTAAAACTCAAGAATACTGTCTCTTATATGTGTGCTTGGGAATTTGCGAAAATGCAACTGAATTTCGGATGGCTCTTTATCTCTTACATAGCTATAGCAACATTATTAATCCTACGTCTTAAGTGGTGTTGTTGTGGCTCTGCGGAAAACCGCTGCGTGAAAGTGTCTGGGATTTGTGACGTAACACTTTCACAGGAGCTCTCTTCAGTAGTAAAACTTGTAACTGTTTTTGATTTTCTTTTCAGTCTATTATTAAGTGTAGGTAGTGAGACTTGGCCCCTATGTTCACTTGAAAAAGCTTTGAATCGAGTTTTTCCACGAGCAGCGATGGGATGGAAGCTTGCAAGGAGAGTGGAGGGACAGAGATGGAGAAAGAAAGTTCAAAAAGTGGTTGTAATTTTAGTTGTAAACCTTGCATATTCAAGGACAGCCAAAGATACAAAGCATATTTGCAAGTGTAGATGCTATGATATTTGAGTGAACAAAGTAGTACAGCTTTGTCAAGTGCTTCTGTGCACGGGTTTCCGAATAATTGCTCTGACACTGATCTTAGCTGTAACTATTTGTGTTGATATTGCTGGCAGTAATGGCGCTTCGTGATCTTTTGCAGATGATATGCTAAAATGATGCAATCTGCCGAGAGAGAGAGTCAATGAAACTGGTGAGTTGAATTCTACTCTGTTATTGTATACATGTGCTACGATGCGCCTTTCTGCCGGTTGCTGTAGGGTTTCCAGTTGCGCTGCGTGACTAGGAGTTACTACTAGAATGTTCCATCGTGCTAAGAAACATTTTGGAGTAGCCCTTGTTTACATTTACCATTGCAATTGTCATGTAACAGAGTGTATCAGTCTCTTGCGTGCCATTTGTAAGAGCTGGGTATCATTTCATCACAATGCAATGATGCAATTTCACCATGCATGCTCGCAAAGCCGAACGCAAAGGTGAAAGAAGGAGATTTCAAATGCGATTGCATAACTAATTCTGATATCGAGTGAATGCTAAAAGCCAAGTATTAAATACATCTACTGGTAATGTCACGCATACTCCTATCTACCATGCTAATATTAAGTTACTCATGAAAAATTACTCTGTCACCCTGTATTCCATTTCGTAAAACTTTCATTTTTCCTCTTGAATTTTTCCAACATGAATTGATAAATTGTGTAAATTTAGCGATGAAAACTCACGAATACTGTCTCTTTTATGTGTGCTTAGGAAGTTGTGATGCAACTGAATTTCAGATGGCTGTTTATCTCTTATATAGCTATAGCAACATTATTGATTCTACGTCAGAAGTTGTGGTGTTGTAGCTGTGCTGGAAAGCGCTGCGTGAAAGTGTCTGGGATTTGTGACATAACTCTTTCAGAGGAGCTCTCTTGAGTAGTGAAACTTGTAACTGTCTTTTCCTGTTCTTTCATAGTGTATGATTAAGTGTAGGTAGTAAAGCTTGGCCCCTATTTTCACTTGAAAGAATCATTAAATCGAGTTGTTTCATTTGGAGGGACGCGATTGAAAGCTTGCAAGGAGAGTGGGAGGGACAGAGATGCAGAACGAAAGTTAAGAAAGTGGTTGTAAATGAAGTTGTAAACCTTGCACAGTCAAGGAACGCCAAGAATACAAGGCATATTTGCAAGTGTAGAAGTTCTAATATTTGAGTGAACAAGGTAGTACAGCATTGTCAATTGCTTTTGTGTACGGGTTTCCGAATAATTGTTTGACACTGATCCTTGTTGTAGCTATTTGTGATGATGCTACTCGCAGTAATGACGCTCCGTGATCTTTTGCAGATGATATGCTAAAATGATGCATTCTGGCGAGAGAGAGTGTCATTGAAACTAGTGAGTTGAATTCTACTCTGTTACTGTATACACGTGCTACGATGTGACTCTCTGCCGGTTGCTGTAGGTTTTGCAGTTGTGCTGCGTGACTAGGAGTTACTACTAGAAAGTTCAATTATGCCATGAAGCATTTTTGAAGTAGCCTTCGTTTACACTTACCAATGCGATTGTCATGTAACATAGTGTAGCAATTTCCTGCGTGCCATTTGTAAGAGCTGCGTATCATTTCATCACGATGCAATGATGCAATTTCACCATGCATGTTCGCAAAGCAGAATGCAAAGGTGAAAGAAGGAGATTGCAAGTGCTATTACATAACTAATTCTCATATCGAGTGAATGCTACAAGTCAAGTATCAAATACACCTACTGGTATTGTAACGCATACTCCTATATACCATGCTAATAGTAAGTTAGTCATGCAAGAAAGGAAAAACTACCCTGTCTACCTGTATTCCATTTCGTTTTACTTTCACTCTTCCTTCTTCAATTTCTGCAACATGAATTGATAAATTGTGTAATTATAGCGATGAAAACTCACGAATACTGTCTCTCTTATGTGCGTTTAGGAAGTTGCGAAATTGCAATTGAATTTCAGATGGCTGTTTATTTCTTATACAGCTATAGCAACAATATTGATCCTAAGTCACATATTGTGTTGTTTTGGCTGTGCTGGAAACTGCTGTGTGAAAGTGTCTGTGGATTTGTAACGTAACTCTTTAGAGGAGCCCTCCTGAGTAGTGAAACTTTTAACTGTCGTTTCCTTTTCTATCATAGTCTATAATTACAAGTAGGTAGTGAAGCTTGGCCCCTATTTTCACTTGAAAGAAGCTTTTAATCGAGTTGTTTCACTTGGAGCGATGCGATTAAAAGATGTCCAGGAGAGTGGGAGGGCGAGAAATGGAAAAAGAAAGTTAAGAAAGTTGTTGTAAATGAAGTTGTAAACCCTGCACATTCTAGGACAGCCCAGAATACAAGGCATATTTGGAAGTGTAGAAGCTGTGGTATTTGAGTGAAGAATGTAGTAGAGCTTTGTCAAGTGTTTCTGTGCACGGGTTTCCGGAATAATTGCTGTGACACTGATCTTACTTGTACCTAATTACGATGATGCTAGTAGCAGTAATGACACTCCGTGATCTTTTGCAGATGATATGCTAAAATGATGCAATCTGGCGAAAGAGAGTGTCAATGAAAATGGTGAGATAAATTCTATTCTGTTATTGCATTCATGTGCTACGATGGACTTCTGCCGGTTGCTGTAGGTTTCCATTTTGCTGCGTGACTAGGAGTTACTACTAGAACGTTCCATCATGCTATGAAACATTTTTGAAGTAGCCTTCGTTTACACTTACCAATGCGATTTTCATGTAGCAGAGTGTATCAATTTCTTGCATGGAATTTGTAAGAGCTGGGTATCATTTCATCAGGATGCAATGATCCAATTTCACCATGCATGTTCGCAAAGCAGAATGCAAAGATGAAAGAAGGAGATTTCAGGTGCGATTGCATAGCTAATTCTGATATCGAGTGAGTGCTAAAAGCCAAGTATTGAATACATATACTGGCAATGCCACGCATAGTCCTATCTACCATGCTAATAGTAAGTTACTTATACAAGAAATGAAAAACTACCCTGTCACCCTGTATTCCATCTCGTTCAACTTTCACTTTGCCTTCTCAATTTATGCAAAATAGTTGATAATTTGTGTAAATTTAGCGATGAAAACTCACGAAAACTGTCTCTTTTATGTGTGCGTAGGAATGTGTGAAATTGCAACTGAATTTCAGATGGCTGTTTATCTCTTATATAGCTATGGCAACATTATTGATCCTACGTCACAAATTGTGGTGTTGTGGCTCTGCTGGAAAGCCGCTGTAAAGTATCTGGGGATTTGTGACGTAAATCTTCAGAGGAGCTCTAATGGGTAGTGAAACTTGTAAGTGTCTTTTCCTTTTCTTTCATAGTCTATAATTAAATGTAGGTAGTGAAGCTTGGCCCCTATTCTCACTTGAAAGAAGCATTGAATCGAATCGAGGACAGCCAAAAAACAAAGCATATTTGCAAGTTTACAAGCAATGTTATTTGAGTGAACAAAGCAGTACAACTTTGTCAAGTGATCTTTGTACGGGAAAGCCGAATAATTGCTCTGACACTGATCTTAGCTCTAGCTATTTGTGATGATGCTACTGGCAGTAATGACTCTCCCTTATCTTTTGCAGTTGATACGCTAAACGATGCAATGTGCGATAGAGATTGTCATGAAACTGGTGAGTTGAATTCTACTCTGTTATTGTATACTGTGCTACGATGGTGCTCTCTGCTCGTTCCTGTAGGTTTCCAGTTGCGCTGCGTGACACGAGTTACTACTAGAAAGTTCCATGTACTATGAAGCATTTTGAAGTAGCCTTCGTTTACAGTTACCATGCCATTTTGTGTAACATAGTGAAGCATTTTGCTGCGTGCCATTTGTAAGAGCTGCGTATTATTTCATCGCGATGCCATGATGCAATTTCGCCATGCATGTTTGCAAAGCCGAATGCAAATGTGAAAGAAAGAGATTTAAAGTCGATTGCATAATAATTCTCATATCGAGTGAATGCTAAAAGCCGAGTATTGAATACATCTACTGCAATGTACGCATACTCCTATCTACCATGCTAATAGAAGGTTACTTATGCAAGAAACGAAAAACTACCCTGTCACCCTGTATTCCATTTCGTTTTACTTTCACTTTTCCTCTTCAATTTCTGCAACATAATTGATAAATTGTGTAAATAGCGACAAAACTCACGAATACTGTCTCTCTTATGTGCGTTTAGCAAGTTGCGAATTTGCAATTGAATTTCAGCTGGCTGTTTATTTCTTATACAGCTATAGCAACATTATTGATCTTACGTCCATATTGTGTTGTTTTGGCTGTGCTGGAAACTGCTGTGTGAAAGTGTCTGGGATTTGTGACGTAACTCTTTAGAGGAGCCCTCCTGAGTAGTGAAACTTTTAACTGTCTTTTCCTTTCTATCATATCTATAATTACAAGTAGTATGAAGCTTGGCCCCTATTTTACTTGAAAGAAGCTTTTAATCGAGTTGTTTCATTGGAGGATGCGATTAAAGATGCCAGGAGAGTGGGAGGGAGAGAGATGCAGAACGAAAGTTAAGAAAGTGGTTGTAAATGAGTTGTAACCTGCACATTCTAGACGCCAGAATACAAGGCATATTTGAAGTGTGAAGCTGTGGATTTGAGTGAAGAATGTAGTAAGCTTTGTCAAGTGTTTCTGTGCACGGGTTTCCGAATAATTGCTTGACACTGATCTTACTTGTACCTAATTATGATGATGCTACTGCAGTAATGACACTCCGTGATCTTTTGCAGATGATATGCTAAAATGATGCAATCTGGCGAAAGAGAGTGTCAATGAAATTGGTGAGATAAATTCTACTCTGTTATTGTATACCTGTGCTACGATGCAACTTTCTGCCGGTTGCTGTAGGGTTTCCAGTTGCGCTGCTTGACATCAGAGTTACTACTAGAAAGTTCCATCGTGCTATGAAGCATTTTTGAAGAGCCTTCGTTTACACTTAACAATGTGATTGTCATGTAACAGAGTGTATCAATTTCTTGCATGGCATTTGTAAGAGCTGGGTTTCATTTCATCACGATGCAATGATGCAATTTCACCATGCATGTTCGCAAAGCAAAATGCAAAGGTGAATGAAGGAGATTTCAAATGCCATTGCATAACTAAATCTGATATCGAGTGAATGTTAAAAGCCAAGTATTAAATACATCTACTGGCAATGTAACGCATACTCCTATCTACCATGCTAATAGTAAGTTAGTCATGCAAGAAACGAAAAACTACCCTGTCACCCTGTATTCCATTTCGTTTTACTTTCACTCTTCCTCCTTCAATTTCTGCAACAAGAATTGATAAATTGTGTAATTATAGCGATGAAAACTCACGAATACTGTCTCTCTTATGTGCGTTTAGGAAGTTGCGAAATTGCAATTGAATTTCAGATGGCTGTTTATTTCTTATACAGCTATAGCAGCAATATTGATCTTACGTCACATATTGTGTTGTTTTGGCTCTGCTGGAAACTGCTGTGTGAAAGTCTCTTGGGATTTGTGACGTAACTCTTTTAGAGGAGCCCTCCTGAGCAGTGAAACTTGTAACTGTCGTTTGTTTGTTTTTCATGGTCTGTGATTAAGTGTAGGTAGTGATGCATGGCCCCTAATTTCAATTGAAAGAAGCTTTGAATCTAGTTGTTTCACTTGGAGCGATGTGATTGAAAGCTTGCCAGGAGAGTGGGAGGGACAGAGATGCAGAACGAAAGTTAAGAAAGTGGTTGTAAATGAAGTTGTAAACCTTGCACATTCAAGGAACGCCAAGAATACAAGGCATATTTGCAAGTGTAGAAGTTCTAATATTTGAGTGAACAAGGTAGTACAGCTTTGTCAAGTGCTTTTGTGTACGGGTTTCCGAATAATTGCTTTGACACTGATCTTAGTTGTAGCTATTTGTGATGATGCTACTCGCAATAATGACGCTCCGTGATCTTTTGCAGATGATATGCTAAAATGATGCATCCTGGCGAGAGAGAGTGTCATTGAAACTGGTGAGTTGAATTCTACTCTGTTATTGTATTCATGTGCTACGATGGTACTCTCTGCCTGTTGCTGTAGGGTTCCCAGTTGCGCTGCTTGACCCATAGTTACTACTAGAAAGTTCCATCGTGCTATGAAGCATTTTTGAAGTAGCCTTCGTTTACACTTACCAATGCGATTGTCATGTAACAGAGTGCATCAATTTCTTGCGTGCAATTTGTAGAAGCTGCGTATCATTTCATCACGATGCAATGATGCAATTTCATCATGCATGTTCCCAAAGCAGAATTCAAAGGTGAAAAAAGGAGATTTCAAATGGCATTGCATAACTAATTCTCATAACGAGTGAGTGCTAAAAGGCAAGTACTGATTACACCTATTGACAATGTCACGCATACTCGTATCTACCATGCTAAAAGTAGGTTACTCATGCAAGACATGAAAAACTACCCTGTCCCTCTTTATTCCATTTCGTTCAACTTTCACTTTGCCTCTTCATTTTTTCCAACATGAAATGATAAATTGTGTAAATTTAGGGATGAAAACTCACGAATACTGTCTCTCTTATGTGCGCTTATTAAGTTGCGAACTTGCAACTGAATTTCAGATGGCCGTTTATCTCTTATATAGCTATAGCAAAATTTTTGATTCTACGTCACAAGCGGTGTTGTTGTGGCTGTGCTTTAAACCGCTGCGTGAAAGTGTCTGGGATTTGTGACGTAACTCTTTCACAGGAGCTCTCCTGAGTAAGGAAAGTTGTAACTGTCTTTTCCTTTCCCTTCATAGTCTATGATTAAGTGAAGGTAGTAAGACTTAGCCCTTATGTTCACTTGAAAGAAGCTTTGAGTCGAGTTGTTTCACCTGGAGGGCTGCGATTGAAAATTTGCCAGGAGAGTGGGAGGGAGAGAGATGCAGAACGAAAGTTAAGAAAGTTGTTGTAAATGAAGTTGTAAACCCTGCACATTCTAGGACAGCCCAGAATACCAGGCATATTTCGAAGTGTAGAAGCTGTGGTATTTGAGTGAAGAAAGTAGTACAGCTTTGTCAAGTGCTTCTGTGCACGGGTATCCGAATAATTGCTGTGACACTGATCTTAGTTGTACCTATTTGCGATGATGCTACTTGCAGTAATGACACTCCGTGATCTTTTGCAGATGATATGCTAAAATGATGCAATCTGGCGAAGGAGAGTGTCAATGAAACTGGTGAGTTAAATTCTATTCTGTTATTGCGTTCATGTGCTACGATGTGACTCTCTGCCGGTTGCTGTAGGTTTTCCAGTTTTGCTGCGTGACTAGGAGTTACTACTAGAAAGTTCAATTATGCTATGAAGCATTTTTGAAGTAGCCTTCGTTTACACTTACCAATGCGATTGTCATGTAACATAGTGTAGCAATTTCCTGCGTGCCATTTGTAAGAGCTGCGTATCATTTCATCACGATGCAATGATGCAATTTCACTATGCATGTTTGCAAAGCAGAATGCAAAGGTGAAAGAAGGAGATTGCAAATGCTATTGCATAACTAATTCTGATATCGAGTGAATGTTAAAAACCAAGTATTAAATACATCTACAGGCAATGTAACGCATACTCCTATCTACCATGCTAATATTAAGTTACTCGTGCAAGAAATGAAAAACTACCCGGTCACCCTGTATTCTATTTCGTTCAACTTTCATTTTTCATTTTCAATTTATCCAACATGAATTGATAAATTGGGTAGTTTTAGCGATGAAAACTCACGAATACTCTCTCTCTCTCATGTGCGCTTAGGAAGTTGCGAAATTGCAACTGATTTTCAGATGGCTGTTTATCTCTTCTATAGCTATAGACACATTATTCATCTTACGTCACAAGCGGTGCTGTTGTGGCTGTGCTGGAAAGCGCTACGTGAAAGTGTCTGAGATTTGTGACGTAACTCTTTCAGAGGAACTCTCCTGATCAGTGAAACTTGTAACTGTCGTTTGTTTGTTTTTATGGTCTGTGATTAAGTGTAGGTAGTGATGCATGGCCCCTAATTTCACTTGAAAGAAGCTTTGAATCTAGTTGTTTCACTTGGAGCGATGTGATTGAAAGCTTGCCAGGAGAGTGGGAGGGACAGAGATGCAGAACGAAAGTTAAGAAAGTGGTTGTAAATGAAGTTGTAAACCTTGCACATTCAAGGAACGCCAAGAATACAAGGCATATTTGCAAGTGTAGAAGTTCTAATATTTGAGTGAACAAGGTAGTACAGCTTTGTCAAGTGCTTCTGTGCACGGGTTTCCGAATAATTGCTCTGACACTAATCTTAGCTGGAACTATTTGTGTTGATATTGCTGGCAGTAATGGCGCTTCGTGATCTTTTGCAGATGATATGCTAAAATGATGCAATCTGCCGAGAAAGAGAGTCAATGAAACTGGTGAGTTGAATTCTACTCTGTCATTGTATCCATGTGCTACGATGCGACTTTCTGCCGATTGCTATAGGGTTTCCAGTTGCGCTGCGTGACTAGGAGTTACTACTAGAATGTTCTATCGTGCTAAGAAACATTTTTGAAGTAGCCCTTGTTTACATTTACCATTGCAATTGTCATGTAACAGAGTGTATCAGTCTCTTGCGTGCCATTTGTAAGAGCTGGGTATCATTTCATAACAATGCAATGATGCAATTTCACCATGCATGTTCGCAAAGCCGAACGCAAAGGTGAAAGAAGGAGATTTCAAATGCGATTGCATAACTAATTCTGATATCGAGTGAATGCTAAAAGCCAAGTATTAAATACATCTGCTGGTAATGTCACGCATACTCGTATCTACCATGCTAATATTAAGTTACTCATGAAAAACTACCCTGTCACCCTGTACTCCAATTCGTTCAACTTTCATTTTTCCTCTTCAATTTTTCCAACATGAATTGATAAATTTTGTAAATTTAGTAATTAAAACTCAAGAATACTGTGTCTTATATGTGTTCTTGGGAATTTGCAAAAATGCAACTGAATTTCGGATGGCTCTTTATCTCTTATATAGCTATAGCAACATTATTAATCTTACGTCTTAAGTGGTGTTGTTGTGGCTCTGCGGAAAACCGCTGCGTGAAATTGTCTGGGATTTGTGATGTAACACTTTCAGAGGAACTCTCCTGAGCAATGAAGCTTGTAACTGTCTTTTGTTTGTTTTTCATAGTCTGTGATTAAGTGTAGGTAGTGATGCTTGGCCCCTAATTTCACTTGAAAGAAGCTTTGAATCTAGTTGTTTCACTTGGAACGATGCGACTGAAAGCTTGCCAGGAGAGTGGGAGGGAGAGAGATGGAGAACGAAAGTTAAGAAAGTGGATGTAAATGAAGTTGTTAAGCGTGCACATTAAAGGACAGCCCCAGAATACAAGACATATTTCCAAGTGTAGAAGCTATGACATTTGAGTGAACGAAGTACTGCAGCTTTGTCAAGTGATGTGTGAACGGGTTTCCAAATTATTGCTCTGACACTGATCTTTGTTGAAGCTATTTGCATAAGTAATTCTCATATCAAGTGAATGCTAAAAGCCGAGTATTGAATACATCTACTGGCAATGTGGCGCATACTCCTATCTACTATGCTAATAGTAAGTTACTCATGCAAGAAACGAAAAACTACCTTGTCACTCTGTATTCCATTTCGTTCAACTTTCATTTTGCCTTTTCAATTTTTCCAACATGAATTGATAAATTGGGTAGTTTTAGCGAAGAAAACTCACGAATACTCTTTCTCTCATGTGCGCTTAGGAAGTTGCGAAATTGCAAGTGAATTTCAGATGGCTGTTTATCTCTTATATAGCTATAGACACATTATTGATCTTACGTCACAAATGGTGTTGTTGTGGCTCCGCTGGAAACAGCTGCGTGAAATTGTCTGGGACTTGTGACGTAACTCTTTCAGAGGAGCTCTCTTGAGTAGTGAAACTTGTAACTGTCTTTTCCTGTTCTTTCATAGTCTATGATTAAGTGTAGGTAGTATGGCTTGGCCTTTATCTTCACCTGAAAGAAGCTTTAAATCGAGTTGTTTCATTTGGAGGGATGCGATTGAACGCTTGCCAGAAGAGTGGGAGGGAGAGAGATGCAGAACGAAAGTTAAGAAAGTGGTTGTAAATGAAGTTGTAAACCTTGCACATTCAAGGAACGCCAAGAATACAAGGCATATTTGCAAGCTACCTTGCTACCATAAAACTACCTTGTCACTCTGTATTCCATTTCGTTCAACTTTCATTTTGCCTTTTCAATTTCTGCAACATGAATTGATAAATTGTGTAATTATAGCGATGAAAACTCACGAATACTGTCTCTCTTATGTGCGTTTAGAAAGTTGCGAAATTGCAATTGAATTTCAGATGGCTGTTTATTTCTTATACAGCTATAGCAGCAATATTGATCTTACGTCACATATTGTGTTGTTTTGGCTTTGCTGGAAAGTGCTGTGTGAAAGTCTCTGGGGATTTGTGACGTAACTCTTATAGAGGAGCCCTCCTGAGTAGTGAAACTGTTAACTGTCTTTTCCTTTTCTATCATAGTCTATAATTACAAGTAGGTAGTGAAGCTTGGCCCCTATTTTCACTTGAAAGAAGCTTTTAATCGAGTTGTTTCACTTGGAGCGATGCGATTAAAAGAGTGCCAGGAGAGTGGGAGGGAGAGAGATGCAGAACGAAATTTAAGAAAGTGGTTGTAAATGAAGCTATAAACCTTGCACATTCAAGGTCAGCCCAGAACACAAGGCTTATTTCCAAGTGTAGAAGCTATGATTTTTGAGTGAACGAAGTAGTAGAGCTTTATCAAGTGCTTCTGTGCACGCGTTTCCGAATAATTGCTGTGCCATTGATGTTAGCTGTAGCTATTTGTGCTGATGGTACTCCCAGGAATGACGCTCCGTGGTCTTTTTTAGATGATATGCTAAACTGATGCAATCTGGCGAGAGAAAGTGTCATTGAAACTGGTGAGTTGAATTCTACTCTGTTGTTGTATACATGTGCTACAATGCGGCTCTCTGCCGGTTGCTGTAGGTTTTCCAGTTGTGCTGCGTGACTAGGAGTTACTACTAGAAGGTTCCATCGTACTATGAAGCATTTGTGAAGCAGCCTTCGTTTACCCATACGATTGTTATTGCCATGTAACATAGTGTATCAATTTCTTGCGTGCCATTTGTAAGAGCTGCGTATCATTTCATGAAGAGGCAATGATGCAATTTCACCAAGCATGTTCACAAAGCAGAATGCAAAGGTGAAAGAAGGACATTTCAAATGCGATTGCATAACCAATTCTCTTATCGAGTAAATGCTATAATCCAAGAACTAAATATATCTACTGGAAATGTAACGCATACTCCTATCTACCATGCTAATAGTAAGTTACTCATGCAGGAAATGAAAAACTACCATGTGACTCTGTATTCCATTATGTTCAACTCTCACTTTGTCTTTTCAATTTTTTCCAGCATGAATTGATAAATTGTGTAAGTTTAGCGATGAAAATTCACGAATACTCTCTCTCCTATGCGCGCTTAGGAAGTTGTGAAATTGCAACTGAATTTCAGATGGCTGTTCATCTCTGATATAGCTATAGCAACAGTATTGGTTATACGTCAGAAGTGGTGTTGTTGTGGTTATGCTGGAAACCGCTGTGTGAAAGTGTCTGGGGATTTGTGACGTAATTCTTTCAGAGGAGCTCTCCTGAGTAGTGAAACTTGTAACTGTCTTTTCCTTTTCTTTCATAGTCTATCATTAGGTGTAGGTAGTAAAGCTTGGCCCTTATGTTCACTTGAAAAAAGCCTTGAATCGAGTTGTTTCACTTGGAGGGCTGCGATTGAAAGCTTGCCAGGAGAGTGGGAGGGAGAGAGATGCAGAACGAATGTTAGGAACGTGGTTGTAAATGAAGTTGTAAACCTTGCACATTCAAGGACAGCCCAGCGCACAAGGGATATTTTCAAATGTAGAAGCAATGATATTTGAGTGAACGAGGTAGTACAGCTTTATCAAGTGCTTCTGTGCACGGGTTTCCGAATAATTGCTCTGCCATTGATCTGAGCTGTAGCTATTTTTGCTGATGGTACTCCCAGTAATGACGCTCCGTGATCTTTTGCAGATGATATGCTATAACGATGCAATCTGGCGATAGAGAGTGTCAATGAAACTGGTGAGTTGAATTCTACGCTGTTATTCTATACATGTGCTACGATGTGACTCTCTGCCTGTTGCTGTAGGTTTTCCAGTTGTGCTGCGTGACTAGGAGTTACTACTAGAAGGTTCCATCGTACTATGAAGCATTTGTGAAGTAGCCTTCGTTTACATTTACCAATGCTATTGTCATGTAACATAGTGTGGCAATTTGTTGCGTGCCATTTGTAAGACCTGGGTATTATTTCATCGCGATGCAATGATGCAATATCACCATGCATGTTCGCAAAGCAGAATGCAAAGGTGAAAGAAGGAGATTGCAAATGCTATTGCATAACTAATTCTCATATCGAGTGAATGCTACAAGCCAAGTGTTAAATACAACTACTGGTAACGTAACGCATACTCCTATATACCATGCTAATAGTAAGTTACTCGTGCAAAAAATGAAAAACTACCCGGTCACCCTGTATTCCATTTCGTTGAACTTTCACTTTTCATTTTCAATTTATCCAACATGAATTGATAAATTGTGTAAATTTAGCGATGAAAACTCACGAATAATGTCTCTCTTATGTGCGCTTAGGAGTTTGCGAAATTGCAACTGAATCTCAGATCTCTGTTTATCTTATATATAGCTATAGCAGCATTATTGATCCTACGTCACAAGTGGTATTGTTGTGGCTGTGCTGGAAACTGCTGTGTGAAAGTGTCTGGGGATTTGTGACGTAACTCTTTCAGGGGAGCTCTCTTGAGTAGTGAAACTTGTAACTGTCTTTTCCTTTTCTTTCATAGTCTATGATTAAGTGTAGGTAGTGCGCCGGGGCCTTTATCTTCACCTGAAAGAAGCTTTAAATCGAGTTGTTTCATTTGGAGGGATGCGATTGAAAGCTTGCCAGAAGAGTGGGAGGGAGAGAGATGCAGAACGAAAGTTAAGAAAGTGGTTGTAATTAAAGTTGTAAACCTTGCACATTAAAGGACAGCCCAAGATACAAAGCATATTTGCAAGTGTAGATGCTATGATATTTGAGTGAACAAAGTAGTACAGCTTTGTCAGGTGCTTCTGTGGACGGGTTTCCGAATAATTGTTCTGACACTGATCTTAGTTGTAGCTATTTGTGATGATGCTACTCGCAGTAATGACGCTCCGTGATCTTTTGCAGATGATATTTTTAAATGATGCAATCTGGCGAGAGAGATTGTCATTGAAACTGGTCAGTTGGATTCTACTCTGTTATTCTATACATGTGCTACGATACGACTCTCTGCCGGTTGCTGTAGGGGTTTCCAGTTGCGCTGCGTGACTAGGAGTTACTACTAGAAAGTTCCATCGTGCTATTGTCGTGAAATTTAATCATGCTCCATTCATTCTGCAATTTTGCTTCTCTTAATTAATCTCACAGCTTTACTTCCTCTCGATTATAACACCCTGCATTCTTTCCAAGTATCACTTCGCCTAGCCCTTCCTGCTTATTGTTTTAATGTACGTAAAGCCTGCATAATATTAATTTCAACAGTTGTATATAAATGTATGTAATTTTCAGTTAAGTCAGTCAGTCTACATCAATACAGAGTTAACACAACATCGTCTCTCTCTGGCTCCGTGTTCTCTGCACGTTAAAGCAAGATCAAATGGCAAGGAAAGTTCGGAGAGGTGGTTCACGTAGCTTGGTGGGAATACGGACCAAAGTCCTACATTGGTGACCACGACGTGACCCTCTCAACGAACATGGAATCTTCCTTCGCCATCCAAACATTCAATGCAGTTCTTCGACAACCATTCGGATCAACATCGCCGTTCACCGATTCATCACTGCATTCCGTCAACATCGACGTTCAACTCACAACAACACAGGTTCTCTTGGTAAGCCTATTCACAAAACCATTCGATCGATCATCACTCTGGTTCTTGGTTCACCAACTCACAAAACCTTGGCAAGTCAAACAACATTCTGGTTCCTGGTTCACCAACTCACAAAACCTTCGATTATCAAACAACATTCTGGTTCCTGGTTCACCAACTCACAAAACCTTCGAAACAGCACTCCGGTTCTTGGTCATCCGACTCACGAAACCAAGAAAAACATCATCTAACCACAGTCATCCGTAACAGCCCGAGTTCGACGAAGACAACTTTTACAACGCCTCTGTCAAGAATCGACGCTTTTGTCAACTCAAGTTTCGTACGCAATCCTACTCGCACTCAAGGCAATCACCAAGCATCTCACGACAGCACTACATGCAGCATCAACTCACTTCACTGCATCACTGTCGCATCTCACTTGGCTTCACTTCACCTTATCCACGAGTATCACGACGACCAACTTGAACAACGACAATCTATTCGCGACACGTCACTGAAAGCTTCACTTCGGCAACCAACAACAGACGAACTCTTCTTCAGCATTATCAAACGGTTGGACATTTAATTTTATTCGCTTCAAACTCTTAGCTATCAAAATTTATCATTCATTCGCATTATTGTAGTTTTTAATTTTCACTTCAATTCACTTCGCTTACGTATCGAATGCTCATTTCACTTGGATTCTAAGGGGGGAGCTCTGTCGTGAAATTTAATCATGCTCCATTCATTCTACAATTTTGCTTCTCTTAATTAATCTCACAGCTTTACTTCCTCTCGATTATAACACCCTGCATTCTTTCCAAGTATCACTTCGCCTAGCCCTTCCTGCTTATTGTTTTAATGTACGTAAAGCCTGCATAATATTAATTTCAACAGTTGTATATAAATGTATGTAATTTTCAGTTAAGTCAGTCAGTCTACATCAATACAGAGTTAACACAACATCGTCTCTCTCTGGCTCCGTGTTCTCTGCACGTTAAAGCAAGATCAAATGGCAAGGAAAGTTCGGAGAGGTGGTTCACGTAGCTTGGTGGGAATACGGACCAAATTCCTACACTATGAAGCATTTTTGAAGTAGCCTTCGTTTACACTTATCAATGCGATTGTCATGTAACAGAGTGTATCAATTTCTTGCATGGCATTTGTAAGAGCTGGGTTTCATTTCATCAGGATGCAATGATGCAATTTCACCATGCATGTTCGCAAAGCAGAATGCGAAGATGAAAGAAGGAGATTTCAAGTGCGATTGCATAACTAATTCTGATATCGAGTGAGTGCTAAAAGCCAAGTATTAAATACATCTACTGGCAATGCCACGCATACTCCTATCTACCATGCTAATATTAAGTTACTCATGAAAAACTACCCTGTCACCCTGTACTCCATTTCGTTCAACTTTCATTTTTCCTCTTGAATTTTTCCAACATGAATTGATAAATTGTGTAAATTTAGCGATGAAAACTCACGAATACTGCCTCTTTTATGTGTGCTTCGGAGGTTGTGAATTTGCAACTGAATTTCAGATGGCGGTTTATCTCTTATATAGCTATAGCAACATTATTGTTTCTACGTCAGAAGTTGTGGTGTTGTGGCTGTGCTGGAAAGCGCTGCGTGAAAGTGTCTGGGATTTGTGACGTAACTCTTTCACAGGAGCTCTCTTCAGTAGTAAAACTTTTAACTGTTTTTTCTTTTTTTTTCAGTCTATGATTAAGTGTAGGTAGTGAGACTTGGCCCCTATGTTCACTTGAAAAAGCTTTGAATCGAGTTTTTTCACGAGCAGCGATGGGATTGAAGCTTGCAAGGAGAGTGGGAGGGACAGAGATGGAGAAAGAAAGTTCAAAAAGTGGTTGTAATTTTAATTGTAAACCTTGCATATTCAAGGACAGCCCAAGATACAAAGCATATTTGCAAGTGTAGATGCTATGATATTTGAGTGAACAAAGTAGTACAGCTTTGTCAAGTGCTTCTGTGCACGGGTTTCCGAATAATTGCTCTGACACTGATCTTAGTTGTAGTTATTTGTGATGATGCTACTCGCAGTAATGACGCTCCGTGATCTTTTGCAGATGAGATGCTTAAATGATGCAATCTGGCGAGAGAGATTGTCATTGAAACTGTTGAGTTGAATTCTACTCTGTCATTGTATTCATGTGCTACGATGCGACTCTCTGCCGGTTGCTGTAGGTTTTCCAGTTTTGCTGCGTGACTAGGAGTTACTACTAGAAAGTTCCATCGTGCTAAGTAACATTTTTGAAGTAGCCTTCGTTTACACTTACAAATGCGAATTTCATGTAACAGAGTGTATCAACTTCTTGCATGGCATTTGTAAGAGCTGGGTTTCATTTCATCAGGATGCAATGATGCAATTTAACCATGCATGTTCGCAAAGCAGAATGCAAATATGAAAGAAGGAGATTTCAAGTGCGATTGCATAACTAATTCTGATATCGAGTGAGTGCTAAAAGCCAAGTATTGAATACATCTACTGGCAATGCCACGCATAGTTCTATCTACCATGCTAATAGTAAGTTACTTATACAAGAAATGAAAAACTACCCTGTCACCCTGTATTCCATCTCGTTTAACTTTCACTTTGCCTTTTCAATTTATGCAAAATGAGTTGATAATTTGTGTAAATTTAGCGATGAAAACTCACGAATACTGTCTCTTTTAAGTGCGCTTCGGAAATTGCGAAATTGCAACTGAATTTCGGACGGCTGTTTATCTCTTATAAAACTATAGCAACATTATTGATTCTAGGTCACAAGTGGTGTTGTTGTGGCTGTGCTGGAAACCGCTGCGTGAAAGAGTCTAGGATTTGTGACGTATCTCTTTCAGAGGAGCTCTCTTTATTAGTGAAACGTGCAACTGTCTTTTCCTTTTTTCATAGTCTGTGATTAAGTGTAGGTAGTGCCGCTCGGCCTTTATCTTCACCTGAAAGAAGCTTTGAATCGAGTCGTTTCACTTGGAGCGAAGTGATTGAAAGCTTGCCAGGAGAGTGGGAGGGAGAGAGATGGAGGAAGAAAGTTAAGAATGTGGTTGTACCTAAAGCTGTTAACCGTGCACATTTAAGGACAGCCCAGAATACAAGACATGTTTGCAAGGGTAGATGCTATGATATTTGAGTGAACGAAGTAGTGCAGCTTTGTCAAGTGCTTCTGTGTACGGGTTTCCAAATTATTGCTCTGACAATGATCTTAGTTGTAGCTATTTGTGATGATGCAACTCGCAGTAATGACGCTCCGTGATCTTTTGCAGATGATATGCTAAAATGATGCAATATGGGGAGAGAGATTGTCATTGAAAATGGTGAGTTGAATTCTACTCTGTTATTCTATACATGTGCTACGATGGGACTCTCTGCCGGTTGCTGCAGGGGTTTCCAGTTGCGCTGCGTGACTAGGAGTTACTACTAGAAAGTTCCATCGTGCTATGAAACATTTTTGAAGTAGCCTTCATTTACACTTACCAATGCGATTTTCATGTAACAGAGTGTATCAATTTCTTGCATGGAATTTGTAAGAACAGGGTTTCATTTCATCAGGATGCAATGATGCAACTTCACTATGTATGTTCGCAAAGCAGAATGCAAAGATGAAAGAAGGAGATTTCAAGTGCGATTGCATAACTAATTCTGATATCGAGTGAATGCTAAAAGCCAAGTATTAAATACATCTACTGGTAATGTCACGCAGGGGCGGATCCAGCATAAAATCTGACAGACGCTCTATTGCAAGCTTTTGGGCGTGGCCCATAAACTTTTCGTCGGCCACGCCCTTCTAGATATTAAATGTAACTAATAACAATTTTGGCACCTCCAGTGCTGAGTGCTGATCAAATTTTGCTTTAACGTGGGCAGTGAAAACATTGATAGAATACAACGAAGTTCAATGTAAGCGAGGCACAGTTTTTGTTGCCTAACACCAGCTTCAAAATATATCAGAATATTTCATACTACAACTTACATAATTATTAAACTATTAAATTGAACAAATCTTAAGAGAACAATTATCTCATCAGCATCAGACGATGTTTCTGTATGGGAGTGAAATTGTTATTGAACACCTAGACAATTTCCATCTCAAGTTGTGCTGTGGGGACAGTTAGATACAACGCAGTGATAATGTGAATTGTTATAGCATGAGAATTTGTTTTTGTTCAAGATCTCAATGCTGTACTTGATTCAAAACTACGTTAAATTGAAACTTTGTGTTCTTATTCCATGAATGACGCAGTTCATCCTGAAATTTTTGGCTGTATATGTATAGTTTTATTATATTGTAAATTGCAATGTGTTTGCTAATGGGCCTATTAAAGGGGAATACATTACACTGATACGACAAAGATGCTACAAACTTGATACTTTGAGAACTTGCTAGTAAACAATTGGAAGCATCTTTCTCGGAATTTTTAAAGCTTTTCTTCGTATAGCTCATTCTCGACGGAGAAAGAGAAATTTAACTCCTTGTTATCAAACGCCAAAATCAACACCATTTTGAAGGATACATTTTGCAACAAAAAACCCAACTCAACACAACACAACAGTTTATGTTTATCTGCAGTGTTATCGATCGAGAGCTCAGGGTTCATCTGAATGGCTTGCATCATTGAAAATGTAAAATGATTGGTTTGCATCAGTAGGGGATGATTCTGATTGGCTTGCATCAGTTTTTTGAAATTGACAAACGCTCCCCGTACTATCTCATAAGCAGCATTGATAATTCTGATTGGCTTGCATCAGTAGAGAGAGAAACGTGATTGGTTTGCATCAGTTATTTGAAATTGACAGACGCTCCCGCCACTTTGTCGTGAAGCAGCATCCGTAATTCTGATTGGTTTGCATCTGTTTCTTTGTTTTGAAGGACTAAAGCTCAGGGGCAAAGCAAGAAGTGTTGCCACTTATTTGTCAACGGCTCCAAGCCCGTAAAAATGGGTGAATGAAATATTTACTTCTGTCTATAGGGGGGAAACGATGTAAAGGAAACGAATAAATAGATTGGGGCAAAACGTTATTATTCGAACTCGGATGAAAAGTCTTAATTTCTTTTTCAATGTGAAAATAATGGTAAAATTTGTAATATTTTCCCAACAAATCTGCCCGACGCATTTGGGTCTGTTGCGTCCGTCTGGATCCGCCCCTGTCACGCATACTCCTATCAAACCATGCTAATATTAAGTTACTCATGAAAAACTACCCTGTCACCCTGTACTCCACTTCGTTCAACTTTCATTTTTCCTCTTCAATTTTTTCAACATGAATTGATAAATTGTGTAAATTTAGCAATTAAAACTCAAGAATACTGTCTCTTATATGTGTGCTTGGGAATTTGCGAAAATGCAACTGAATTTCGGATGGCTCTTTATCTCTTACATAGCTATAGCAACATTATTAATCCTACGTCTTAAGTGGTGTTGTTGTGGCTCTGCGGAAAACCGCTGCGTGAAAGTGTCTGGGATTTGTGACGTAACACTTTCACAGGGGCTCTCTTCAGTAGTAAAACTTGTAACTGTTTTTGATTTTCTTTTCAGTCTATTATTAAGTGTAGGTAGTGAGACTTGGCCCCTATGTTCACTTGAAAAAGCTTTGAATCGAGTTTTTCCACGAGCAGCGATGGGATGGAAGCTTGCAAGGAGAGTGGGAGGGACAGAGATGGAGAAAGAAAGTTCAAAAAGTGGTTGTAATTTTAGTTGTAAACCTTGCATATTCAAGGACAGCCAAAGATACAAAGCATATTTGCAAGTGTAGATGCTATGATATTTGAGTGAACAAAGTAGTACAGCTTTGTCAAGTGCTTCTGTGCACGGGTTTCCGAATAATTGCTCTGACACTGATCTTAGCTGTAACTATTTGTGTTGATATTGCTGGCAGTAATGGCGCTTCGTGATCTTTTGCAGATGATATGCTAAAATGATGCAATCTGCCGAGAGAGAGAGTCAATGAAACTGGTGAGTTGAATTCTACTCTGTTATTGTATACATGTGCTACGATGCGCCTTTCTGCCGGTTGCTGTAGGGTTTCCAGTTGCGCTGCGTGACTAGGAGTTACTACTAGAATGTTCCATCGTGCTAAGAAACATTTTGGAGTAGCCCTTGTTTACATTTACCATTGCAATTGTCATGTAACAGAGTGTATCAGTCTCTTGCGTGCCATTTGTAAGAGCTGGGTATCATTTCATCACAATGCAATGATGCAATTTCACCATGCATGCTCGCAAAGCCGAACGCAAAGGTGAAAGAAGGAGATTTCAAATGCGATTGCATAACTAATTCTGATATCGAGTGAATGCTAAAAGCCAAGTATTAAATACATCTACTGGTAATGTCACGCATACTCCTATCTACCATGCTAATATTAAGTTACTCATGAAAAATTACTCTGTCACCCTGTATTCCATTTCGTAAAACTTTCATTTTTCCTCTTGAATTTTTCCAACATGAATTGATAAATTGTGTAAATTTAGCGATGAAAACTCACGAATACTGTCTCTTTTATGTGTGCTTAGGAAGTTGTGATGCAACTGAATTTCAGATGGCTGTTTATCTCTTATATAGCTATAGCAACATTATTGATTCTACGTCAGAAGTTGTGGTGTTGTAGCTGTGCTGGAAAGCGCTGCGTGAAAGTGTCTGGGATTTGTGACGTAACTCTTTCAGAGGAGCTCTCTTGAGTAGTGAAACTTGTAACTGTCTTTTCCTGTTCTTTCATAGTGTATGATTAAGTGTAGGTAGTAAAGCTTGGCCCCTATTTTCACTTGAAAGAATCATTAAATCGAGTTGTTTCATTTGGAGGGACGCGATTGAAAGCTTGCAAGGAGAGTGGGAGGGACAGAGATGCAGAACGAAAGTTAAGAAAGTGGTTGTAAATGAAGTTGTAAACCTTGCACATTCAAGGAACGCCAAGAATACAAGGCATATTTGCAAGTGTAGAAGTTCTAATATTTGAGTGAACAAGGTAGTACAGCATTGTCAATTGCTTTTGTGTACGGGTTTCCGAATAATTGTTTGACACTGATCCTTGTTGTAGCTATTTGTGATGATGCTACTCGCAGTAATGACGCTCCGTGATCTTTTGCAGATGATATGCTAAAATGATGCATTCTGGCGAGAGAGAGTGTCATTGAAACTAGTGAGTTGAATTCTACTCTGTTACTGTATACACGTGCTACGATGTGACTCTCTGCCGGTTGCTGTAGGTTTTGCAGTTGTGCTGCGTGACTAGGAGTTACTACTAGAAAGTTCAATTATGCCATGAAGCATTTTTGAAGTAGCCTTCGTTTACACTTACCAATGCGATTGTCATGTAACATAGTGTAGCAATTTCCTGCGTGCCATTTGTAAGAGCTGCGTATCATTTCATCACGATGCAATGATGCAATTTCACCATGCATGTTCGCAAAGCAGAATGCAAAGGTGAAAGAAGGAGATTGCAAGTGCTATTACATAACTAATTCTCATATCGAGTGAATGCTACAAGTCAAGTATCAAATACACCTACTGGTATTGTAACGCATACTCCTATATACCATGCTAATAGTAAGTTAGTCATGCAAGAAAGGAAAAACTACCCTGTCTACCTGTATTCCATTTCGTTTTACTTTCACTCTTCCTTCTTCAATTTCTGCAACATGAATTGATAATTGTGTAATTATAGCGATGAAAACTCACGAATACTGTCTCTCTTATGTGCGTTTAGGAAGTTGCGAAATTGCAATTGAATTTCAGATGGCTGTTTATTTCTTATACAGCTATAGCAACAATATTGATCCTAAGTCACATATTGTGTTGTTTTGGCTGTGCTGGAAACTGCTGTGTGAAAGTGTCTGTGGATTTGTAACGTAACTCTTTAGAGGAGCCCTCCTGAGTAGTGAAACTTTTAACTGTCGTTTCCTTTTCTATCATAGTCTATAATTACAAGTAGGTAGTGAAGCTTGGCCCCTATTTTCACTTGAAAGAAGCTTTTAATCGAGTTGTTTCACTTGGAGCGATGCGATTAAAAGATGTCCAGGAGAGTGGGAGGGCGAGAAATGGAAAAAGAAAGTTAAGAAAGTTGTTGTAAATGAAGTTGTAAACCCTGCACATTCTAGGACAGCCCAGAATACAAGGCATATTTGGAAGTGTAGAAGCTGTGGTATTTGAGTGAAGAATGTAGTAGAGCTTTGTCAAGTGTTTCTGTGCACGGGTTTCCGAATAATTGCTGTGACACTGATCTTACTTGTACCTAATTACGATGATGCTAGTAGCAGTAATGACACTCCGTGATCTTTTGCAGATGATATGCTAAAATGATGCAATCTGGCGAAAGAGAGTGTCAATGAAAATGGTGAGATAAATTCTATTCTGTTATTGCATTCATGTGCTACGATGTGACTCTCTGCCGGTTGCTGTAGGTTTTCCAGTTTTGCTGCGTGACTAGGAGTTACTACTAGAACGTTCCATCATGCTATGAAACATTTTTGAAGTAGCCTTCGTTTACACTTACCAATGCGATTTTCATGTAGCAGAGTGTATCAATTTCTTGCATGGAATTTGTAAGAGCTGGGTATCATTTCATCAGGATGCAATGATCCAATTTCACCATGCATGTTCGCAAAGCAGAATGCAAAGATGAAAGAAGGAGATTTCAGGTGCGATTGCATAGCTAATTCTGATATCGAGTGAGTGCTAAAAGCCAAGTATTGAATACATATACTGGCAATGCCACGCATAGTCCTATCTACCATGCTAATAGTAAGTTACTTATACAAGAAATGAAAAACTACCCTGTCACCCTGTATTCCATCTCGTTCAACTTTCACTTTGCCTTCTCAATTTATGCAAAATTAGTTGATAATTTGTGTAAATTTAGCGATGAAAACTCACGAAAACTGTCTCTTTTATGTGTGCGTAGGAATGTGTGAAATTGCAACTGAATTTCAGATGGCTGTTTATCTCTTATATAGCTATGGCAACATTATTGATCCTACGTCACAAATTGTGGTGTTGTGGCTCTGCTGGAAAGCGCGCTGTAAAAGTATCTGGGGATTTGTGACGTAAATCTTTCAGAGGAGCTCTAATGGGTAGTGAAACTTGTAAGTGTCTTTTCCTTTTCTTTCATAGTCTATAATTAAATGTAGGTAGTGAAGCTTGGCCCCTATTCTCACTTGAAAGAAGCATTGAATCGAATCGAGGACAGCCCAAAAAACAAAGCATATTTGCAATTTTACAAGCAATGTTATTTGAGTGAACAAAGCAGTACAACTTTGTCAAGTGATTCTTTGTACGGGAAGCCGAATAATTGCTCTGACACTGATCTTAGCTCTAGCTATTTGTGATGATGCTACTGGCAGTAATGACTCTCCCTTATCTTTTGCAGTTGATACGCTATAACGATGCAATGTGGCGATAGAGATTGTCAATGAAACTGGTGAGTTGAATTCTACTCTGTTATTGTATACTTGTGCTACGATGGTGCTCTCTGCTCGTTCCTGTAGGGTTTCCAGTTGCGCTGCGTGAACACGAGTTACTACTAGAAAGTTCCATGGTACTATGAAGCATTTTGGAAGTAGCCTTCGTTTACAGTTACCATGCCATTTTTGTGTAACATAGTGAAGCATTTTGCTGCGTGCCATTTGTAAGAGCTGCGTATTATTTCATCGCGATGCCATGATGCAATTTCGCCATGCATGTTTGCAAAGCCGAATGCAAATGTGAAAGAAAGAGATTTTAAAGTCGATTGCATAAGTAATTCTCATATCGAGTGAATGCTAAAAGCCGAGTATTGAATACATCTACTGGCAATGTCACGCATACTCCTATCTACCATGCTAATAGAAGGTTACTTATGCAAGAAACGAAAAACTACCCTGTCACCCTGTATTCCATTTCGTTTTACTTTCACTTTTCCTGCTTCAATTTCTGCAACATCAATTGATAAATTGTGTAAGAATAGCGACCAAAACTCACGAATACTGTCTCTCTTATGTGCGTTTAGCAAGTTGCGAATTTGCAATTGAATTTCAGCTGGCTGTTTATTTCTTATACAGCTATAGCAACATTATTGATCTTACGTCGCATATTGTGTTGTTTTGGCTGTGCTGGAAACTGCTGTGTGAAAGTGTCTGGGGATTTGTGACGTAACTCTTTTAGAGGAGCCCTCCTGAGTAGTGAAACTTTTAACTGTCTTTTCCTTTTCTATCATATTCTATAATTACAAGTAGGTATTGAAGCTTGGCCCCTATTTTAACTTGAAAGAAGCTTTTAATCGAGTTGTTTCATTTGGAGAGATGCGCTTGAAAGCATGCCAGAAGAGTGGGAGGGAGAGAGATGCAGAACGAAAGTTAAGAAAGTGGTTGTAAATGAAGTTGTAAACCTTGCACATTCAAAGAACGCCAAGAATACAAGGCATATTTGCCAGTGTTGAAGTTCTAATATTTGAGTGAACAAGGTAGTACACCTTTGTCAAGTGCCTTTGTGTACGGGTTTCCGAATGATTGCTTTGACACTGTTCTTAGTTGTAGCTATTTGTGATGATGCTACTCGCAGTAATGACGCTCCGTGATCTTTTGCAGATGATATGCTAAAATGAAGCATTCTGGCGAGAGAGAGTGTCATTGAAACCAGTGAGTTGAATTCTACTCTGTTATTGTATACCTGTGCTACGATGCAACTTTCTGCCGGTTGCTGTAGGGTTTCCAGTTGCGCTGCTTGACATCAGAGTTACTACTAGAAAGTTCCATCGTGCTATGAAGCATTTTTGAAGAGCCTTCGTTTACACTTAACAATGTGATTGTCATGTAACAGAGTGTATCAATTTCTTGCATGGCATTTGTAAGAGCTGGGTTTCATTTCATCACGATGCAATGATGCAATTTCACCATGCATGTTCGCAAAGCAAAATGCAAAGGTGAATGAAGGAGATTTCAAATGCCATTGCATAACTAAATCTGATATCGAGTGAATGTTAAAAGCCAAGTATTAAATACATCTACTGGCAATGTAACGCATACTCCTATCTACCATGCTAATAGTAAGTTAGTCATGCAAGAAACGAAAAACTACCCTGTCACCCTGTATTCCATTTCGTTTTACTTTCACTCTTCCTCCTTCAATTTCTGCAACAAGAATTGATAAATTGTGTAATTATAGCGATGAAAACTCACGAATACTGTCTCTCTTATGTGCGTTTAGGAAGTTGCGAAATTGCAATTGAATTTCAGATGGCTGTTTATTTCTTATACAGCTATAGCAGCAATATTGATCTTACGTCACATATTGTGTTGTTTTGGCTCTGCTGGAAACTGCTGTGTGAAAGTCTCTGGGATTTGTGACGTAACTCTTTTAGAGGAGCCCTCCTGAGCAGTGAAACTTGTAACTGTCGTTTGTTTGTTTTTCATGGTCTGTGATTAAGTGTAGGTAGTGATGCATGGCCCCTAATTTCAATTGAAAGAAGCTTTGAGTCGAGTTGTTTCACCTGGAGGGCTGCGATTGAAAATTTGCCAGGAGAGTGGGAGGGAGAGAGATGCAGAACGAAAGTTAAGAAAGTTGTTGTAAATGAAGTTGTAAACCCTGCACATTCTAGGACAGCCCAGAATACCAGGCATATTTCGAAGTGTAGAAGCTGTGGTATTTGAGTGAAGAAAGTAGTACAGCTTTGTCAAGTGCTTCTGTGCACGGGTATCCGAATAATTGCTGTGACACTGATCTTAGTTGTACCTATTTGCGATGATGCTACTTGCAGTAATGACACTCCGTGATCTTTTGCAGATGATATGCTAAAATGATGCAATCTGGCGAAGGAGAGTGTCAATGAAACTGGTGAGTTAAATTCTATTCTGTTATTGCGTTCATGTGCTACGATGTGACTCTCTGCCGGTTGCTGTAGGTTTTCCAGTTTTGCTGCGTGACTAGGAGTTACTACTAGAAAGTTCAATTATGCTATGAAGCATTTTTGAAGTAGCCTTCGTTTACACTTACCAATGCGATTGTCATGTAACAGAGTGCATCAATTTCCTGCGTGCAATTTGTAGAAGCTGCGTATCATTTCATCACGATGCAATGATGCAATTTCATCATGCATGTTCCCAAAGCAGAATTCAAAGGTGAAAGAAGGAGATTGCAAATGCTATTGCATAACTAATTCTGATATCGAGTGAATGTTAAAAACCAAGTATTAAATACATCTACAGGCAATGTAACGCATACTCCTATCTACCATGCTAATATTAAGTTACTCGTGCAAGAAATGAAAAACTACCCGGTCACCCTGTATTCTATTTCGTTCAACTTTCATTTTTCCTCTTCAATTTTTCCAACATGAATTGATAAATTTTGTAAATTTAGTAATTAAAACTCAAGAATACTGTGTCTTATATGTGTTCTTGGGAATTTGCAAAAATGCAACTGAATTTCGGATGGCTCTTTATCTCTTATATAGCTATAGCAACATTATTAATCTTACGTCTTAAGTGGTGTTGTTGTGGCTCTGCGGAAAACCGCTGCGTGAAATTGTCTGGGATTTGTGATGTAACACTTTCAGAGGAACTCTCCTGAGCAATGAAGCTTGTAACTGTCTTTTGTTTGTTTTTCATAGTCTGTGATTAAGTGTAGGTAGTGATGCTTGGCCCCTAATTTCACTTGAAAGAAGCTTTGAATCTAGTTGTTTCACTTGGAGCGATGTGATTGAAAGCTTGCCAGGAGAGTGGGAGGGAGAGAGATGGAGAACGAAAGTTAAGAAAGTGGATGTAAATGAAGTTGTTAAGCGTGCACATTAAAGGACAGCCCCAGAATACAAGACATATTTCCAAGTGTAGAAGCTATGACATTTGAGTGAACGAAGTACTGCAGCTTTGTCAAGTGATGTGTGAACGGGTTTCCAAATTATTGCTCTGACACTGATCTTTGTTGAAGCTATTTGCATAAGTAATTCTCATATCAAGTGAATGCTAAAAGCCGAGTATTGAATACATCTACTGGCAATGTGGCGCATACTCCTATCTACTATGCTAATAGTAAGTTACTCATGCAAGAAACGAAAAACTACCTTGTCACTCTGTATTCCATTTCGTTCAACTTTCATTTTGCCTTTTCAATTTTTCCAACATGAATTGATAAATTGGGTAGTTTTAGCGAAGAAAACTCACGAATACTCTTTCTCTCATGTGCGCTTAGGAAGTTGCGAAATTGCAAGTGAATTTCAGATGGCTGTTTATCTCTTATATAGCTATAGACACATTATTGATCTTACGTCACAAATGGTGTTGTTGTGGCTCCGCTGGAAACAGCTGCGTGAAATTGTCTGGGACTTGTGACGTAACTCTTTCAGAGGAGCTCTCTTGAGTAGTGAAACTTGTAACTGTCTTTTCCTGTTCTTTCATAGTCTATGATTAAGTGTAGGTAGTATGGCTTGGCCTTTATCTTCACCTGAAAGAAGCTTTAAATCGAGTTGTTTCATTTGGAGGGATGCGATTGAACGCTTGCCAGAAGAGTGGGAGGGAGAGAGATGCAGAACGAAAGTTAAGAAAGTGGTTGTAAATGAAGTTGTAAACCTTGCACATTCAAGGAACGCCAAGAATACAAGGCATATTTGCAAGCTACCTTGCTACCATAAAACTACCTTGTCACTCTGTATTCCATTTCGTTCAACTTTCATTTTGCCTTTTCAATTTCTGCAACATGAATTGATAAATTGTGTAATTATAGCGATGAAAACTCACGAATACTGTCTCTCTTATGTGCGTTTAGAAAGTTGCGAAATTGCAATTGAATTTCAGATGGCTGTTTATTTCTTATACAGCTATAGCAGCAATATTGATCTTACGTCACATATTGTGTTGTTTTGGCTTTGCTGGAAAGTGCTGTGTGAAAGTCTCTGGGGATTTGTGACGTAACTCTTATAGAGGAGCCCTCCTGAGTAGTGAAACTGTTAACTGTCTTTTCCTTTTCTATCATAGTCTATAATTACAAGTAGGTAGTGAAGCTTGGCCCCTATTTTCACTTGAAAGAAGCTTTTAATCGAGTTGTTTCACTTGGAGCGATGCGATTAAAAGAGTGCCAGGAGAGTGGGAGGGAGAGAGATGCAGAACGAAATTTAAGAAAGTGGTTGTAAATGAAGCTATAAACCTTGCACATTCAAGGTCAGCCCAGAACACAAGGCTTATTTCCAAGTGTAGAAGCTATGATTTTTGAGTGAACGAAGTAGTAGAGCTTTATCAAGTGCTTCTGTGCACGAGTTTCCGAATAATTGCTGTGCCATTGATGTTAGCTGTAGCTATTTGTGCTGATGGTACTCCCAGGAATGACGCTCCGTGGTCTTTTTTAGATGATATGCTAAACTGATGCAATCTGGCGAGAGAAAGTGTCATTGAAACTGGTGAGTTGAATTCTACTCTGTTGTTGTATACATGTGCTACAATGCGGCTCTCTGCCGGTTGCTGTAGGTTTTCCAGTTGTGCTGCGTGACTAGGAGTTACTACTAGAAGGTTCCATCGTACTATGAAGCATTTGTGAAGCAGCCTTCGCTTACCATTACGATTGCTATTGTCATGTAACAAAGTGTATCAATTTCTTGCGTGCCATTTGTAAGAGCTGGGTTTCATTTCATCAGGATGCAATGATGCAATTTCACCATGCATGTTCGCAAAGCAGAATGCAAAGATGAAAGGAAGGAGATTTCAAGTGCGATTGCATAACTAATTCTCTTATCGAGTGAATGCTACAATCCAAGTATTAAATACATCTACTGGTAATGCAACGCATGCTCCTATCTACAATGCTAATAGTAAGTTGCTCATGCAAGAAACGAAAAACTACCCTGTCACTCTGTATTCCATTTCGTTCAACTTTCACTTTGCCTTTTCAATTTATCCAACATGAATTGATAAATTGGGTAGTTTTAGCGATGAAAACTCACGAATACTCTCTCTCTCTCATGTGTGCTTAGGAAGTTGTGAAATTGCAACTGAATTTAAGATGGCTGTTTATCTCTTATATAGCCATAGCAACATTATTGATTCTACCTCACAAGTTGTGGTGTTGTGGCTGTGCTGGAAAGCGCTGCGTGAAAGTGTCTGGGATTTTTGACGTAACTCTTTCACAGGAGCTCTCTTGAGTAGTAAAACTTGTAACTGTCTTTTCCTTTTTTCAGTCTATGATGAAGTGTAGGGAGTGAGACTTGGCCCTTATGTTCACTTGAAAAAAGCTTTGAATCGAGTTATTTCACGAGGAGCGATGGGATTGAAGCTTGCAAGGAGAGTTGGAGGGACAGAGATGCAGAACGAAAGTTAAGAAAGTGGTTGTAAATGAAGTTGTAAACCTTGCACATTCAAGGAACGCCAAGAATACAAGGCATATTTGCAAGTGTAGAAGCTGTGGTATTTGAGTGAAGAAAGTAGTACAGCTTTGTCAAGTGTTTCTGTGCACGGGTTTCCGAATAATTGCTTTGACACTGATCTTAGTTGTACCTATTTGCGATGATGCTACTAGCAGTAATGACACTCCGTGATCTTTTGCAGATGATATGCTAAAATGATGCAATCTGGCGAAAGAGAGTGTCAATGAAACTGGTGAGATAAGTTCTATTCTGTTATTGCTATAATGTGCTACGATTTGACTTTCTGCCGGTTGCTGTAGGTTTTCCAGTTTTGCTGCGTGACTAGGAGTTACTACTAGAAGGTTCCATCGTACTATGAAGCATTTGTGAAGTAGCCTTCGTTTACACTTTACCAATGCTATTGTCATGTAACATAGTGTAGCAATTTCCTGCGTGCCATTTGTAAAAGCTGCGTATCATTTCATCACGATGCAATGATGCAATTTCACCATGCATGTTCGCAAAGCAGAATGCAAAGGTGAATGAAGGATATTTCAAATGCCATTGCATAACTAATTCTGATATCGAGTGAGTGCTAAAAGCCTAGTATTGAATACATCTACTGACAATGCCACGCATAGTTCTATCTACCATGCTAATAGTAAGTTACTTATACAAGAAATGAAAAACTACCCTGTCACCCTGTATTCCATCTCGTTCAACTTTCACTTTGCCTTTTCAATTTATGCAAAATGAGTTGATAATTTGTGTAAATTTAGCGATGAAAACTCACGAATACTGTCTCTTTTATGTGCGCTTCGGAAATCGCGAAATTGCAACTGAATTTCGGACGGCTGTTTGTCTCTTATAGAACTATAGCAACATTATTGATTCTAGGTCACAATTGGTGTTGTTGTGGCCGTGCTGGAAACCGCTGCGTGAAAGTGTCTAGGAGTTGTGACGTATCTCTTTCAGAGGAGCTCTCTTTATTAGTGAAACTTGCAACTGTCTTTTCCTTTTTTCATAGTCTGTGGTTAAAGGTAGGTAGTGCCGCTTGGCCTTCATCTTCACCTGAAAGAAGCTTTGAATCGAGTCGTTTGACTTGGAGCGATGTCATTGAAAGCTTGCCAGGAGAGTGGGAGGGAGAGAGATGGAGGAAGAAAGTTAAGAATGTGGTTGTACCTAAAGCTGTTAACCGTGCACATTTAAGGACAGCCCAGAATACAAGACATGTTTGCAAGTGTAGATGCTATGATATTTGAGTGAACGAAGTAGTGCAGCTTTGTCAAGTGCTTCTGTGTACGGGTTTCCAAATTATTGCTCTGACAATGATCTTAGTTGTAGCTATTTGTGATGATGCTACTCGCAGTAATGACGCTCCGTGATCTTTTGCAGATGAGATGCTTAAATGATGCAATCTGGCGAGAGAGATTGTCATTGAAACTGGTCAGTTGAATTCTACTCTGTTATTCTATACATATGCTACGATGCGACTCTCTGCCGGTTGCTGTAGGTTTTCCAGTTTTGCTGCGTGACTAGAAGTTACTACTAGAAAGTTCCATCGTGCTATGAAACATTTTTGAAGTAGCCTTCGTTTACACTTACCAATGCGAATTTCATGTAACAGAGTGTATCAACTTCTTGCATGGCATTTGTAAGGGCTGGGTTTCATTTCATCAGGATGCAATGATGCAATTTCACCATGCATGTTCGCAAAGCAGAATGCAAAGATGAAAGGAAGGAGATTTCAAGTGCGATTGCATAACTAATTCTGATATAGAGTGAGTGCTAAAAGCCAAGTATTGAATACATCTACTGGCAATGCCACGCATAGTCCTATCTACCATGCTAATAGTAAGTTACTTATACAAGAAATGAAAAACTACCCTGTCACCCTGTATTCCATCTCGTTCAACTTTCACTTTGCCTTCTCAATTTATGCAAAATGAGTTGATAATTTGTGTAAATTTAGCGATGAAAACTCACGAATACTGTCTCTTTTATGTGTGCTTAGGAATTTGTGAAATTGCAACTGAATTTCAGATGGCTGTTTATCTCTTATATAGCTATGGCAGCATTATTGATCCTACGTCACAAGTTGTGGTGTTGTGGCTGTGCTGGAAAGCGCGCTGTAAAAGTATCTGGGGATTTGTGACGTAACTCTTTCAGAGGAGCTCTAATGGGTAGTGAAACTTGTAAGTGTCTTTTCCTTTTCTTTCATAGTCTATAATTAAATGTAGGTAGTGAAGCTTGGCCCCTATTCTCACTTGAAAGAAGCATTGAATCGAATCGAGGACAGCCCAGAAAACAAAGCATATTTGCAAGTTTACAAGCAATGATATTTGAGTGAATAAAGCAGTACAACTTTGTCAAGTGATTCTTTGTACGGGAAGCCGAATAATTGCTCTGCCACAGTCCAGGCTGGCTCAGTCAACGAAGGCGGCTCAAGTATCTCAGAAGTAGAAAGCTGCTCGCTACTGTTGTTGAATGGCATGAAACAACCGTCCAATTTATTTTTACTCACTTGAGTTGATGACGGTAGATCTTCAATGATTTTGCTTACTATCTGAAAGCTTGGCTCAGCTTGTTTGATTTGGTTCACATTCTTTTCGATGCCGGATGGATAACCAAAATCAAGACGCGAATTCGTGTGCATGACATTACCGCTATCTTGCTCCAATGGCAATTCAAGAAGACTCTGCACAGCTGCACGGTTTTCATTATCTGACAAATCCGAACCATTGGCACATTCTGCGTGCCCGGACAATTCTCTCTCTTTTTCTTTCTCGCCTAATTTACTTGATCTGGCATCTTTTGGCGGAGGCAATGGTCTTGTATAGTATTCTAGATCAAAGTCAAGGATATTTGCAAGAGTTTGTTAAAGAAGGATATGGTCTTTTGGATACCCACTCTGCTTTCTGGTGAACCCCTATCGGCTATGTGTTAAATTAACTGCCTTGTTAGGCCTTTGTTAAACTATTTGTCATTCTGCAGTTTGCTTGCTTGAACCTTCTAGCATTGCTGGTTTCTTTTGTTTTGAACTTAAAAAACTATGGGATTCAATTGTGCTTGATGTCATTCGTCAGCTAGGCTGGCAATTAGTAACGGTAAGGAATATACGCACTTGCATCAAGCAGGCTCATACGTATCATTTTGAAAGCAAAACTTCATTAAACACAGAAGTAAGACACTTCAATTATGTGCAGTATATAAGCCTTCAACACGAAATAAGTAAATGTAAAAAAATCATTTAATATTTCTATCAATGCCTCAATGTAAATTTAATGTGTATAATTTTGTTGTTAACCTAATTTATAATTTTGATTTTTACATTACGAAGTCACTACATTGTTCCAGTAACAGCCTAAGGCTGCTGACCTATAGCTTTAGTTTTTCTACCCGTGTTTTGATTTCTTGGGCACTTTCTACCGAGTTGTATTCAGCCTGTTGCCGGAGAATGGAAGTGTTGTTATCTGTATTGACCGTTATCTTTCGCCCTTCTGCCGACAATTTGCCATGCCTCTGTCACCATCTGGGCTGGATGCATCAACGCATTGTCAAACTTCATCCTTTTCAGTGACAGAGAGATTTGGCTTCGGTTAGGGAATGCAAAGTCACGACAGCTGTCTTTGCACTCAACATCTTCAGAGTTACACGTATTTCTCTCAGGCTCAATTTTGCATCTTTTACGCTTTCTTGAAGCGTCTTTTCTAGAATTTTCCAGCCTGGTAGCGCCTTCTTCATTTCTTTTGATTTCCCAAACTTCATTGACTTTTCTCACGAAGATGAAAACAATCTTCTTGGTGGATGTTGGCTTTCTTGCTGCTACTGTTGCTTGTTCTTCACTTGCAGACGGATTTTCTTCCCTGCAGCTAGTTGCGCAGTAAAACTTTCGTCTGTTCTTCTCCTTCTCGTAATCTTCCATCATTGTTTTATTGCTCTTCGTCTCCCCAGCCTCTTCTGTTGTTATTTTTTGAACGTTTGACTTACACTGACCCTGATTGTTATTGGCCCCATGTGATCGTTGAGAAATGCAGCGCTTCTTACATATGTACTTCCCCGTAAACTTATACTCACCCATTTGGAACAGGTTAGTATTTTCCACACGGCATTGCTTTCTTTTTTTAATAGGCTTGACTCTGCATTTCTGGATAACATTCATGATATTTCTACGTAACCTGTTCATTTCATTCTTCCATTTTCCCATCTGCAGGCTGCATTTCTTATATGCCAATTCAATGTATGCTTTCCAAAGGATGGCATCGTCTTGTTCCTGCAATTATATTATATACAATGAAGACTTGATATTATGAATAGCTGTCGATATTTCTCAGATATTACATTGCTTTGCAGGACTCTAGAAGTTGCATTTTTATGTAAGCCCTCACAAACTCTACCATCTATCTTCCCTTTAATCGCAGTATTTTATTTTCTACAACCTGAATTCAATAGACAACGTCTTGTTTCAGGAGTCTCGTTTTGCTATTTACTTCAACATGCTTGGCATTTATAGAATACAATGCTTCCTGAAGCTTAGCAGGGCTAATGATACCAACCATTTGAGATATGTCGTACAGGAAGTTGTCCCAAATATACATGGCCTCGTTGGTGCAATTACAAGTGGCCAAGAGACAGTTCGAAACCTCTTCATTGTCACTCTGAAAATAACAATATTTCACATGCAATATTTAGTGTCTGAGCAGTGGAAAATATTTCAAATAAAATGTATGTAGCTTTGTACTGAATTACGTGAGGAAACACTTACTGCAGCATGCAACTGAGCTATATCGTCTAATATCTTTGCTGTCTGGTTTCGCATCTGTGTAAATAGACACGAATCTTTTACAATAAGATGACAGTAGCTACTGTGCTGTACAAATAAGATGAAACAGTTTTTTTGCATGTGGTGGAGTTTTACCTGATGAAATGCAAAGTTTGTGTAAGACAATCGAAGCAACTTCTCCATGATTCCGCGATTAGTTATATCAAAGAGTTTTCGAATGCTCTTGTTCAGAAGGCCTGTCATAAGCAGCGATGTGCATTGTTACTGATACTTGTACGTATAATTGAATGGAGTTTGTCAATTGTGCGTATATTGGGTGTCCTATGAATATTATCTTGAATTCATACAAATTTTATCCACCGTTTTATTATAACAACCAGCTAAATCTGTAAGATTTTGATGGCGTAGCTAATCAACAAAAAAAGTAATCATTGTTATTTACTGTTGTTATCTTGTGTTTCCATTTACTTATTTACTTCCTTTGCTTTCGATTAATCCATATTTATTTTATTGATTTTTTACTTTCTTTTATAGAAAATTTGTTTCAATGTTTATTTATTTGTTGTCGGAATGTCAAAACAAGGTTTTTATCAATCATTCTAAAATGGAAGCAAAATTTCGACAGATGTAAAGTTTCAAGTTTTAAATCAAGTTTTTGAAAGACCAGAAAATCTCCTGAATATTATTCACGATGCCTTGATGCCAGCTACTAACTTAAATCTAACTCCATTGTAGATAGCCAAAAGACTATCCGGTCTAGTTTTGTATTTCCTTCGTCTTAGCAAGATGACGAATCCATATTTATCTACCTGATTTGCTGCACTCGGTTCGCCGCTTTGAGAGGCAACAAAATTCGAATATCGTTTTCGAACGATCAGTTCTATCGTTTTCACTCAATTTAACAAATAATTAAACTATCTAGTCGTAATATTTAGTCGTTAATATGAACAATTTACTTGTAAGATTCGTGCGTGGGTCCTCGAAGGCAAATAGCAAACAAGGAGAAATTGGAGTTCAGTTGTATCAACAATATACCGTATTGGTATTCATAAAACGTCACAATAATTTCAAGGTATGAGTTGCCAGAGAACTTCAGCAATCAGGCTTTGCGAAGCTTATGTTGGGTCCAGACCTCAATTTATGCAAGCGACTATTGCTTGATTGAACTTTAGTTTTAGTGACAGAATTTTATGTCGAATTTGGTTATATTCATGTTTCTTAATTTCGTATTCTCGTCTTCAGTGGAGAAAGAAAAAACTGTTATATTTGTGTAGACTCACTACATTGCGTCCCTGTGCCTCGCTTGTTTTTACTCGCTCCTTTGTGTTGAGCGAGTTGCGAGGTGAGCGAGGCACAGGGACGCAATGTAATGAGTCTAATATTTGTGTTTGTGTACTTGTACTACCATGCCAAACGTTAATCTCGACTGGATGTTGAGGCTATTTCGAAAATGAGATCAATGCTATTATGCCTTATTTCCAATAATCATGTGATATGTAAAACCAGTAGTCTGATTCGTTACACTATGTGTTACTACCTTACATCGTTTACTTACATGAAACTTCTAGCTTCCCTGTTTCGTTTTCTATGAACCTACCATGGTCAGAACCTAAAATAAGAAACAAAAGTTCACTTACCTAGACATTGTTGTTTCTAGAGAAAATCTCATAAAATATTGACAAGTTTATTTTGCGCTATAATCACAGGGGTCTGCTTGAGGAAACAACATTGTTTTAATCCAGTGGGTGTTGAATAACGCCACGAAAGCAAGAATTTTGTGCGGTTATAGTCTTTTTTCGTAATTTTAGAAGTTCCTGGGACTGTTCTGGTTTCTTGTAGACACACATCGATATCTCGTAAATATACTTGCAGTGACCATAGAAACACAAAGCTAAACCGGGTAATCGGTTTGCCAATTACTATGGAGTGAGATTTAAGTTGATAGAAGATATTAAGGCATAACTGAAAGGATTTAATTAGATATTTATGGGTTTATGTGGCATGTTCAGGTTCCAAGCAGATTGAGTCAGAAAATACAAACGAATAAGCAACCAACTCCTTTATAATCAACTCAAGACTAAATCATTTTACAAACATACACAATTATTATCAAGACTTCTGACTCTTATCAAGCAACGGACACAAATGAATAGGAAATAACAATAACACGACTACGACTACAAACTTAGTTACAAAGCAAGAAATCAAGATAACAAACTAACACATAAAAACATTCAAGAGAAGAGGATAACTACATATTAATGTTATCTCAAGAAATTGGGCGGTTAGCCTACCGGCCCGGATTGCTTGAGTAGGGATACGCTTTTACGGTCGGTGTCCCGATTTGCCGTGCAAATTGTCCGGCCACAGAACACGGAGTGTGACCCCACCGATCGTAATATATTTAATCTCTGTCTTGTAGAACTTAACTATTACTTATCCTTATATTAGCTTATATTCTCTTTTGGAGCCAGCAATTCCTCCTCCCAATCCACCAAACAATAAACCTAGAAAAGGAAAGGTCAAGAACATAAGCATAAAAATAAACGTAAAAACTCAAAAAATCATAATGAAGGCACCCAGCACGATCCACCCCGACTAATCGGCGGTAATCTTCTAAGGAACATATATGCCGTAAAAAGTAGCAGGCAAAAGGCCACACTACCTAAAGGCTTGGCGATAATTGCGGTGTTTGTTTTGTTGTGTCCTCGCGGAGGACTATTTATACATGTAGATGTGCCCTCGCAGAGGACTATGTATGTAGATATTTCGTTGTGTCCTCGCGGAGGACTATTTATACATGTAGATGTGCCCTCGCGGAGGACTATGTATGTAGATATTTCGTTGTGTCCTCGCGGAGGACTATTTATACATTTAGTTGTGCCCTCGCGGAGGACTATGTATGTAGATATTTCGTTGCGTCCTCGCGGAGGACTATTGTTACAGGTATTTCGGTGTGTCCTCGCGGAGGACTATTTATACCCTTGCCAAGTTGCGGTGATTAAATTCGTGCGGCCATGTCGTTGCTTGACGATTTTGCGTTCAAATCAGACATCGTGGTCGCAGGTATCTGGGGGTACCATTGCTTGGGTACTCCGTACTTCTCAGTTGGATAAACGGTCTGAATTAGAAATCAAGAATCAAAAATGTTCATTCAAAGCGAGAATTCGCGATGGTATCTGCGTTTACAACACAATTGGGTGTGGGTATGTGATTCCACAGAGCCCCAACGACGGCATATTTATGCACATGTGTAACATCGCACGAAGATATATTGAAGCAACAGTGTACACGGGCTGCCAAAATATCGCTACCCAGATTAAACCATACGGTACGTCCAGTTAAAGGAATAATTAATGTATAAAAGAAATCAAACAAGGCGACGTAATTCAATGCATGTCACAACCAGCAAACATGACCCCTAAAGAACCGTATGCGAAAATGTATGTGAAGCCGAGCGTGGCCATATATAGAGGTTGGGATAGCTATCTACAGCTCGATAAGCCACCCTAGACCATTGGCTTTGATCAGATGATCCGGGAAACCCAAAGAAGCGGCCGTTGTTTAGTTATAAGACTTTACTTCAACTACTGGCCTACTTTAGACAAACCTCGAAAACTGTCCCGCCGTTTTGGATATACTATTATTATGTTAACGAAGTAACCCAGCTGCACGAAGGTGAACTGAACTGAAATGCTGACCTGAAATATATTTGTATTAAGCTATATGGAAGAGACACTTAACCAAACAGAGACTACTAAAATCGAATTATAACTGTTTATTAGTACGATTTGCTATTTCGGATGTCTCTCGAGTGAGTTCTACCCGAACCAGCCGTTGTTGCCGCACCTACACGAAAAACTGTGCAAAGTAAATGTGTGAGGTCGTCCACACCACAAGGCTGCAATATGTGCTGTAATCTCCTTGTATAAAATTTCTGTTGTCCGGGGGGGGGGGCATTTGCCCACAGCGACACATAAAAACTTGTAGGACCCCCCCAACGTTTGGCAGCAAAGACAAGCAATTTTTGCAGTGTTGTCACGCTCAACCTGTCGTTTCTCCCGACTGCGCAGGAATGTATCATTTCTGTTGCCAAAATTTCACTCACACGCAGTGAAAATTGACATGTAAATTAATAAATTTGAGTGTTTGGGGCAAACACGATTTTGTTTTCCTACAAGTTCACAATTAATACCGACTTTCTTCGATTATCCCACAGGTTTTCCCTGCAACCTGCAAACTTCTCAAAATCCCCAAAGAAGGTGGAAATCAAATCTCTAATAGAAAATAGATTGGCAGGCCAGGGGGTCTCAAATTCAAATTCAAAATCAAATTCAAATTCAAAATCAAACTCAAATTCAAAATCAAATTCAAATTTGATTTTGTCTCAAACCATTGAGAGTTGTGAATAGCGGCGATGCGAACCTTTTCTGCCCGCTGCATCTGAAGTTACACTGGCAGCCGGTGCCTCAGTTCAATTTAGATAATAGAATAGGCCGCACCCATTCCATTGCGACAACAGGATGACTCCCGTGTGATGTCATCGCGCTCCCATGCCGACAGATCAACATGTTGATGGAATTCGGGGACCTAGTGGGTTCTGTCAACAAGTCGATGCAAGAATGGCCGGGCCAATACAATGGCCTGCCAGCAATGCTGCAAACTGCCAATTAATGAAAGGATTTCGCAACATTTCAGCTTCTTGCTGCTTGCTATATTTCTATTGTTGGAAACAAATAGGGAACGAAAGTACCAAAAATTGTTCTTGTATGTGTATCTTGCCCAATTCCGTCGAAAAATGCGAGTGCATTTACGTGAAACGATTTCAATGCTAGATTTATGCCCCTCGTGCGGTTTAACGTCGCTATGCGCATGTGAGACATATATTGGACAATGAACAATGCGTACATTACTCTTGTACCCATGTTAACTACTTTATTATACACACAGTGTTATGTTATAAGCAAGTGTTGTTGAATAAAATGAAATTGAAAACACATAAACCCCGAGAGCCGAAGACGACAGAATTATTATAACAAAAACGAAAACGGTTAACAAGGGAAATTCGAAAGTTGAGGAATTCAAGAAAGTCGAGAAAACAGGCCAAAAAAGGCCAAATTTAGGTGTCATGCCAGAAGTTTGTCGGTGGCAAAAAAAAATCATGACGTCGTCTTAAGGCGAGCCAGAGTATGGTGTGTTGGCCACCTTGTTCAAGGATCGATTGCAGAACATCAACAAATCCGGTGAAGATATCTGGGGCTGAGCGAAGGCCGGGCCAGGGGAACAAATAAAACCCTCGCTAAAACATTCCCAAAAATGGTCAACCTTCAGGCCTGAACCTTCGAGGCTTCGACATAGGACTTGCTAAGGTCATTAGGGGAGTTTGAATATCTTGGCCCTTGATCTCTGGGTTGTTCACAGTTGCCATAAACATATGAACGAAAAGAGCGTAAATGGAGATGGGTAAAATAAGGAACAATCTCACCAAATGACACGGTGTCCGACGAGGTCATTGTAAATCGGCAACTGTGAGTAGATAGCCCAAACGTTGGAAAAAATGGTCTTCTGGTGGTTGGGCACCGCAAAAGTATTGGCCGAGTTGGTTGCAACCAAGGTATATAAACTCGAGTAAACACCAAGGATAATACGAGAATTGAATTCAACGTGTGCGAAGCACACTCGTGAAACAATGATTAACCCACCTATGGTTCATACAAATAAATACCTCAAAAGAGAGGAGATGAAAGACGTCGATTGACAAAGATATTGGAGATGCCAACCCCATGGGTATTTCACTGCAGGATCGGGGACAGGGCCGTCGCTACATAGGGGGTGCAGGGGGTGCGGCACCCCGCCTGGCCAAATCTCAGTCGGCAAATCGAAAAGTCCGTCGGCAAAAAAGATGCCCCAAGAGCAGTTACGTTAAGTTTTACTCAGCAGAAAGCAATCGGCAAATCGTGAAATTCCCAGTGAATTCAATTTGATCTGAAGCAAGTTACACAATACGACGGAGAATTTAGAGTAATATTAAGATTAAGATTGCATTTTGCAGCGGTCTGGAAGCATTAGAATTGAAAAATTTCCTCACCCTTAGGCGGCAACCATTAGGGAGCCACTAACAACACATAACTATATTAAAAGAACGTATACATCTGTCTTGCGAATTTGATAATGAACATTCTGCGCAAAAATGGAATAAAGGAAAGGGCACCATTTCAACCTGTCGCCCCCATTAAGTTTTCTAGCCAGCATGCCACATTAGCCACGCCCAGAAAAGCACGCCCATCAATCGGCAAATCGAGAGCTTGCACCCCCCTAGCTTAATGTCTCTAGCGACGGCCCTGATCGGGGATCCGATTCTTATCAACCCGTCAGCACTGTGCTGTGTGCAAATAACAAGGAATGGATGATTTCATTTCTTTCCACATTAACTCTGATTAAATCGAGATCTAATCACCATTAAAAACATTCAGTCATAAAGCCACCTAGGGCAAATGGCCATATAGACAAAGTACAAAGCCACCTAGGGCAAATGGCCATAAAAATTAATTATAAAGCCACTTAGGGCAAATGGGGGGCAAATGACCAACAAAAGCATTAAATTACAAAACCAACTAATGCAAATGGCCATAAATACATGAAATTATAAAGCCACCTGGGGCAAATGGCCATGACATACTTAAATGGCAAAGCCACCTAGGGCAAATGGCCATAAGATATATAGTAATCAGTATAATGAATACTTCTATTTACATGATATAGAGAATGCACACTTAGCAAATAAGCATAAAAAAGGCATATCCAGAAAAGCCACCAAACTACAGAAGGGCATATATTAGACCATATTAAAATTACTAGAAATACAAAATTAACCCATAAATGAATTTGTTATGAAAAAAAAAATCGAGTAAAAATAAGGGCAGATACCACATCAACCAACACGTGCGACGTCTCACGCATGTCCATACTGCGTAAAAGGGAACCTACATAAATAGGCAGTAGTAAACAGAAACTAACGAAGTCGAAGGGCTAACCAACCAACAGTAAAAAAAAGCATATTGAATGAGGCTCACTTACCACGCCTGGATTTTGAGCAACGTGTTGATGTTGAATTGGGTTTCCAGCACGTGCACGTGATTTCTATCTTGTTAGTTGCCTGGTTCGGCTTGACGGACCCGTTGGGCCTGAGCCTCAGGTCGAGCTTGAATATTATTACCGTTATTTTCATGGCCTAAAATGGCTTGTACTACATCTTCCCGCTGCACATGGCCGGGAATTTGGGCCATGATGGAGGTGGTAAGGCGACGGCCAGGTTAATTAGATATCGCAAAAAACATCTCTTGTCGAACAGATCGTTGCTTGAAATGAGTGAATGAAAGAAAGGCATGGCCTTAAATAAATGCTAGGTCCCTAGGGCACAGATCTTTCATGGAATTTCTGTTCTTATTGAAATTCGGTGTCCACAATCCGATGAGAATAGCATCATCACAATTCTCTGCAACTAAGATCAGTGTCAGAGCAATTATTCGGAAGCCCGTACACAGAAGAACTTGACAAAGCTGTACTATTTTGTTCACTCAAATGTCATAGCCTCTACACTTGCAAATATGCCTTGTATTCTCGGCTGTCCTTTAATGTGCAAGGTTTACAACTTTAATTACAACCACTTTCCTAACTTTCTTTCTGAATTTGTCTCCCTCCCACTACCCAGGCAAGCTTTCAATCACATCGCTCCAAGTGAAACAACTTGATTCAAAGCTTCTTTCAAGTGAACATATGGGCCAAGCCTCACTACCTACACTTAAACATAGACTATGAAAGAAAAGGAAAAATAAGTTACAAGCTTCACTACTCTGGAGAGCTCCTCTGAAAGAGTTACGTCACAAATCCCAGACACTTTCACGCAGCGGTTTCCAGCGCAGCCACAACAACAAATAAGAATTAATCAATTAATTAATTAATTGTTGGCTGAGGAGACCTCAGATGTGAGGTGAAAGCTCCTAAAATTATTGAATTTAATATATTAATTAATTAGTTAGCGCGTGTAAGTGTTAAAAATCAATGGCGATCAAACAAAATGAAATGTAGCACAACAACACCACTTGTGACATAAGATCAGCAATGTTGCTATAGCTATATAAGAGATAAGCAGCCGTCCAAAATTCAGTTGCGGTTTTGCAATTTCCCAAGCGCATATAAGAGAGAGAGTATTCTTGTGTTTTCATCGCTAAATTTACACAAATTATCAATTCATTTGGGATAAATTGAAAAAGCAAAGTGAAAGTTGATCGAAAGTGAATACAGGGTGACAGGGTAGTTTTTCATTCCTTGCATAAGTTACTTACTATTAGCATGGTAGATAGGAGTATGCGTGACATTACCAGTAGATGTATTTAATACTTGGCATTTAAGCATTCACTCGAAATGAGAGTTAGTTATGCAATCGCATTTGTACGGTGGCCCACAAGTGTCACGGCAAAACTCTCTTTCTCACGGCAAAACTCTCTTTCTCACGGCAAAACTTTCTTTCTCACGGCAAAACTTTCTTTCTCACGGCAAAACTTTCTTTCTCACGGCAAAACTCTTTTTCTCGCGGCAAAACTCTCTTTTTCGCGGCAGAACTTGAGCAATGTGCGAGCACGAGAAATTTGCGTCTACAGCGGATGGATAGTCGATGCGAGTGAAAATGGAGCACAGTGTAGAAAAGGATCGAAGTGGTGGAGACGATGTTGTGTAAGTGTTGCTATTGCTTCAAATTTTTATTCATCATTTGTGTAGAGGGACAGAAATGCCAGCAATACGTAAGCTAACACAATCAAATTTATTCTTTCTAAAATTGCGCAGCAAATTTAGGCCATTTAGGTTTCTGCCCCACTCCATGTTTTCTCAATGGATCACACGACTTTGCTTTCTTTTGATAAAGAAAATATCTTCACATTGAATGGATTTCCTACATCGTGTTGATTTGTCTATATTGAATGCTATACAAAATATATGCTCTAAAATTTAAGTCAAGTTTCTGCTTGTTTTTTCATGTCACACGTCAGGTCTGTTTGTGTTGAGTTGATAAAAAGATACCTTGGACACAGGACAGTGTCAGGACAAACATTATGTCAGGATAAACATTACTCCAAAATTTAAGTTTGACTCCCACCCAAATATCCACCCAAAAAGGCACATCCCATATTGTAGATAAGTTACCCAAAGGTTTATTAGGGATTTGAAGGATAATTTTGACTTGACAAGTTTTTCACAAATTATTTTGTTGACAGGTATTGCAGCATGTGCTCAGTACGAGTAAAGACGGATGTCCTCTATTGCTGGAATTGCAAAAGCGACCAGAGTAAGTGTCGACCATCCGAAATTCAAGAGCATTGGCAAGCAGAGCAGTCCATACCACCACAAGCTTCACTGCCATTCACTCATTTTGGAAGACCTGTGGAAAAAGTAAAGTCTTTTGAAGAGTTCCAGAAGGAAAAGAAGTCCAGATCTGAGACTTGTTTTCATGGAAAACAAGTGAAAAGGAAAAAAGTTGTTGAAGATGTAACTATAAACATTGGCTTGAAAAAATTGATAGATGGTAATCTGAAAACAATTTGGGGAAAGCGTCTCCCTATCACAGTTCCAAAGGCTTCAGCTCATTTTCAAATTCTGGAGAAAGCTGTCTCAAAATGGGCTGCTTTTGACAGAAACTTTGAATGTGCACAGGAGTATGTGCTACTCTATGAAGATGGCAGCTCTGCATTGTTTATGCCAGGAGACAAGAAGGACTTTTTTGAGCTGTAAAAGTACAAAGAAGCACTTGGAAAGGATTATAAACGTATCACACTTTTCCTATGTTTGTCGCAACATCATTATGAAGCTGAGGGTATCACAGTTGCAGAAAAAACAGATGACGTGGAGCTAACTGTTACAAATTTGCTACAAAGCAATCTTGGTGACATTGCAAATAATGATGTGCAAAACAATTTGGCTCAAAGCTCAGCATCATTGTCAGTTGAAACAGATATTATTACCATTTCTGATGAATTGTATGCAAGAGACCTTCAAGAGCAGCTCAACTCTTTCCCATCACTGGAAATGAAGACAAGCAAATTAGAGATAACCTCTGTCAGTGACATATTGAAAATTCTCCAATTAAGAGTCAATAAAAGTAAGCAATTCTTTCTCACAACAAGAAGATAAGTGCAATTGCCTCACATTCTACACTTATGGCAAAGACAAGAGAAGAAGTCAAGTGTGACCAGCTCCTTTGTGGTAAAATTTGTGGGAGAAGTTGGCATAGACCAGGGAGCATTGGCAAAAGAATTTCTTGCTGATACTTTGTCAGATATGTCAAAGCATTTTTTTCCTGGTGGAAGTCCAGTCAATTCAACCCTCCATGTTCAGAATGGTAACTTTGAGACATGTGGCAAAATTGTCGCAGTCTCTCTGTCACAAGGTGGCCCACTTCCATGTTTTCTGGAGAAATGTGTTTATGATTCTATGGTTAAAGAATATAATATGCAGGAAATTAAAGATGATGATCTCACAGCTGCTGAACAAAATATAATTGATGAAGTTAAGAAAGATCCCCAAGCTAATACTGACATTATTTTTGATAGTAATTACACAGGAATGATAAAACAAGATAACATATATGATATATGCAATTCCCTGAAGGTCAGTTTCATCAACAGACGCTGTCTGTACATGAAAGAGTTTTGTAAAGGCCTTGAATCTTACGGTATTATGCAGCTGGTGAGAGATTACCCTGATATTTGCGAGGAAATATTTGTCAGCAAGCATGCTCAAAATACCATTCCAGATGCAGATTATCTTTATTCCCTACTCCAGCCACAATTTGCAGAGAAGGACACTATAAAAAGAGAACTAGAGGAAAAAATGATGGATACTTTTCAGGATTTTCTCTACAAAGTTGAAGATGCACTCATACCACCAATAACCTCTATGACAGCATGGAACTACCCAACTGATGCTACAGAGAAGCTTGAAGAATATCTTGAACAATTAGAAGTTAGCATTGCAAGAATACTTGGTTGGTTCACTGGACAGAGACACAGATCCCATGGACCATGGCAAGATTTGTCTATCAAGGTCATTTTTGACCATGAATGCAAAATTCGCAATCCAGTGCACACAGTTTGCTATCCAGTAATCCATGCCTGCTCAAGAGAGGTTACTCTTCCTGTTGAGCATATGTCTTCAACTGCAAATTTTGAACAGATTTTCATGACTGGTTTCACGCATGGGCAATCATTTGCCATGCATTAAATGAAGCAGTGTTTGAGTGATTTTGATATGGTCAAAGGTGGAGAGTATTAAACTATGTTCAGGGATTCAATTAGTGACTCACAATTCACAATTTTCTGTGCCAATTTGAACATTTTCTTAAATGAAATCCACTGTTATAAATGAAATCTACATGTTACAAACCATAGAGATTGTCACTTTAAAGGAAATTTTAGGGTATTCATTTTTATGACCTATATATTTTGGGGTAGGGTTTTCGGAAAATCCATACATTTTTGGGTGTGACTTCATATGTCAAAATGGCAGATCCGCATCACCAGTATTGAAAATGTTGTTCTTTCAAATTGAATTATAGGGAATTAGATTACTTAATGCTTAATATTAATTTGATGTTTTCTCCCGAATGTCTGTCCAGTGTCCATTATTACTTACATTATATTCAAATGTTAATATTGTGTTCTGTTATATAGTTATGTTCATGTTTTACAGCTATGTTTTATAACCAAGAAAGTTATTTTAATTTGTTGTCTTCGATTTTCTTTTTTTCAATTATCTGCGTCGGCATACCTGATTATTGTTCGAAATAACGCTTGTGCGTCCCGCCAGTCATCTGGTTTTCTTAAATTACACATTTGCACAACATATTCGAAGTATTGCTGATATTCGTTATTTTCGTCTGGACTTATAACATGATTCTTTGCATACAAATATTCTTGCTCAGGAACTGGCATTATCAGGTTTTCAGTGCCACCATTGATGTCAGGGAGATAGTAGAGAGAATCAGGTCTACCTTTCACAGTATCATATCTTGATCTCCTAATATAATGGCTGTTCCAGTGCTCTTTCACCTGATTCAAGCATCTCTGCAGCAACGTAGCATAGCAAAACCACAGACATTCGACGTGGAGTTCTCTTGTCATGTCAACGTCTTCTGTCACTAGATCCTTAAAGTAATTGATCCACCATGACGTGTGACTGCGACGGAAAAATGCCCACCAGCTTTCGATTCTTTGGTTACGCGGGGAAGGAACGTAGCGATGTCTGTCTGGATCGTTTCTGAAAAATGCATGCATGCCTGCCATAATCCCATTTTCTGTTCCCAGATCCGTAACTAAATCTACAGGGCAACCGCCATACGTTTTTACACTTTCAAGATAGTACGTTCCTATGTTGTGGGGCTGGTTATTCGATCTTGTCACAAACAACCACAAGATTTTTCGGCTCCAACCATCGATACAACCGTGTATTGGGAAGCCGTATGGTTTAAGTTTGTCGTACCCATCACAGTGCCATGCTGCATTAGGCCCCGGGTTTTGGTATACTCTTCTTCTCAACCTATGTGCTCTCCTTTCTTGTACCCCCTGAGGGTCCAGCCTTTGAAGTAAATTTGCAACAATGTTACGGGGAACTCTTATACCATTCATTTGAAGATCATGCCAAACAGCGCGGTATCCTAGATTACTATTTGGGCCATCCAACATTTGTGTTATTTTTGCTCTTACAGTATCAATGTCATAATCTGGCATTCATCTACGCAAACCAAGTTGCTTGATTTTCCTTTTCAGAGTGCTGATGCTGACAACGCATTCATGATTTCTTTGAAGAAACAAGCGTATTTTTTTGTATGTAAATCCTTTGAAAAAGTATTTTCGTATCAAATCAAGCATGTTATTTTCTTCATCAGCCATAATTGCCTTTACTTTGTGAAGAAGATAAATTTCCCCTGAGCCGCGAGAAAGAGAGTTTTGCCGCGAGAAAGAGAGTTTTGCCGTGAGAAAGAAAGTTTTGCCGTGAGAAAGGAAGTTTTGCCGTGAGAAAAAGAGTTTTGCCTTGAGAAAGAAAGTTTTGCCGTGAGAAAGAAAGTTTTGCCGTGAGAAAGAAAGTTTATAAAAGTTTATATCGGCGAAACCTCCAGACAAATAAACAACCGTTTTGGTGAGCATCTCCGCAACGTTCGCAACAAAGTACATCTGAAAGAAACACATCGAAATGATCCTGACTCCAACATCGCCAAACATTTTAATTCTCCAAACCATTCTACTGATGACATGACAATACTTGGCCTCATCTACGCACCAACTGACAGTCTAAAATGAAAAACTTTGGAAAAAAGAATCATATTTGGTCTTGGCACACTCTTTCCAGCTGGACTTAACAAACAGTTTTCTTATCTATAATTATATATTGATATGGACGCTTTACTTTATGCCTCTTTATTAAACATACTCTTCTTACGCTATACCTCTTTTCAATTCTATTATCGTACGCCGCATTCTATTTCTGTTATTTGTAACCGTTCTTCTTTTATTTTTATTACTTGATAACGGGTCAAGCCCGAAACGTTGTTTCAAACTTTCAAAGTGACTATTTTTTTATCTTTAAATTGTTTATTTTCAGAAATATTACCCTGCATTAAATGCACGCGATGACGAATGACGAAGAAACTGTATTTGCCGCGAAAGTCTTCTCGGCCACTAGTTCCAGGCTCCTTCATTTTCCCTTTCTTCTTTTGGCAGCAGGCAGGCAGCAGTTGAGAAGCAGAGAAGACAAATCAAGATTTGCAACTGGGATAACGTTTTTTATCATACTCATTGCTTGTTCACTATCATGCACAAATTGGCTATTTGCAGCTATCTAAAGTATAAGTTGGAAAAATAATTGTCAAATTGCACAGCTTTTCCATTTTTCAACAAGCAATCTAATTCCAACGAGTATGTTATTCTTTTCCTCGTTGATTTATAATCAGATGGACGTCCTCTTACTGCCCTTTCTTCACCCTGCCACTCTGAGTGTGTACTCACGTATTGTTGCAGCACAACATGTGACATCTAAGTACCCTGAACCTTGGATAACGAACAAGAATGCTACTGTTAGTGTGCACAAAAGTGTGAATCTCAAGCAATTTGTGAAACGTCATTTACCTCATATCTTTCAACTGTCCTCCTGTGAAATAAGATGTTTGACTGCCTAGCAATGAATTTTCTACAAGTATACTGGCATTTATTGCATAATAAACTAAATTAATTTCCACCTATTGACAAATATAGTTTCATGATTTCTACTAAGTGGACATTGATCTTCTCACAAGAGCAATTCTAAAACACTCCCAACAACCAAATAATTTTGAATCACACAGATGATACGAATGACCTTTGAAGCAATATAACTTATCATGCATTGTGGGATACCATTGACGATATTGAAGAACTGCCTTCTTTACGCAATCTGGGATCCTTACCGCACAGTTTTTGTCATCAGTTGGTAAGCATGCCTTGTTCTCCTCGTTCCAAGGATATATTCCTAAGGAAAAATACACTTTCGTTGCTAATGGAATTTCTTGCTCCTCCGTTTGTTTGTTGGGCCTCTTTCTCGTAAACTTGGAGTTGGCATTATTTCTGTTTGATGTTCGCTTTCTTTTCATCTTTCTCTCCCGTGCATTCTCGTCATCTATGTACTTCTTCGCAATTTTTATTAGTTGCACACATTCTTTGGCTGTCTTAGGGATAAGCGGCGTCAACACCGAATCCATGTTGCTGGAGGCAACCAACATTCCCTCCTCTTGGCCTGCTAGATACTTTTCTGATACTGATGTTGTTTTGGCTGACTCGCAAGTTGGCATTGGAGTTGCTGTGACAAGTCCTGCTGCTACTTGCTCATCTGTTACCTTGGAGTTTGCATCGAGCCACGTTACTGTTTGGCACGAAGGTGTTTCCGTGCCTTTATCTTGTATATCGTTATTGTCGTCAGGGATGACGATGACTTCTTTCAGTTGTCCCTTTGCCAATGCCGGTGCTTCTTTCGTCTTCTTAACTGCTTCAAACATTGTCATTGAGGCAATACTAACCTGCTTTGCTGCTTTCTTTGCGTCAAATTCAGGTACCTTTTTAACCTTCTCATTCTTGCCATGCTCGCCTTCTCTCTTAGAAGCTGCACTATTACACACGTCACCGTGTTTTTCATGAACACGAGCCTTGTTGGAATTTTCGCCAGCTTTGTCTTTCCTCGTGGCTCGTAGATAGTGTATCTTTTTAATTTAGAGCTGGGTATCATTTCATCACGATGGAATGATGCAATTTCACCATGCATGTTCCCAAAGCAGAATGCAAAGGTGAAAAAAGGAGATTTCAAATGCGACTGCATAACTAATTCTGATATCGAGTGAGTGCTAAAAGGCAAGTATTGATTACATCTATTGACAATGTCACGCATACTCGTATCTACCATGCTAAAGGTAGGTTACTCATGCAAAAAATGAAAAACTACCCTGTCACTCTTTATTCCATTTCGTTCAACTTTCACTTTGCCTCTTCATTTTTTCCAACATGAAATGATAAATTGTGTAAAGTCAGGGATGAAAACTCACGAATACTGTCTCTCTTATGTGCGCTTAGGAAGTTGCGAACTTGCAACTTCCTAAGCGCACATAAGAGAGATTCAAGCCAATTCCTGATTGAAGGTTACAAAACTCCGTATAGATTGGATATATCTGATAGAAGCGGTGGTATTCTAGTTTATGTTAGGAAAAAACTCATTTCCAAGGAGCTTAAGCTAACAAAGGCCCCTGGTGTTCAAATAGTATTACTCGAAATAAACATAAGAAAACAAAAATGGTTGGTTATAACGATATACAGACCACCAAACCAAGATCTGAAGTACTTTTTAGAACATCTGTCTGAAATATTGGACAGATATAAAAATTATGAAAATGTAGTAGTCCTTGGTGACTTTAACACTGAATTTGGTGACAAAAATATGTCACCCCTTAGTGAAGATCATAACTTGCACAATCTGATCAAAAGTGCAACATGCTTCAAATCATCAAAGGGCCGTTGTATTGATCTAATATTAACTAATCGTAAACATTGCTTCATGCATTCCAAGTCATTTGAAACAGGATTTAGTGACAACCATCATATGATTTACACAATCCTAAAATCGACATTCGAAAAGGTTGACCCAACGAAAATTACCTACAGAGACTATAAAACTTGGTCTCAGGAAAAATTTGAAAATGAATTATCGAGTAATATGCTCTCATCTCTGCCAACAGAATACAAACATTTCGAGAAGATTTTTACGAATACCCTTGATGGGAATGCCCCCCAAAAAACAAAAATTGTTCGGGCAAATAACAAACCCCACATGAACAAGGAACTAAGGAAAGCAATCATGAGAAGATCGCAACTAAAAAATATTGCCAATAAGACAAACAAAAAAGAAGATATTAAAAGATATCGAGAACAAAGAAATGTCGTTGTAAGAATGAACAAAAACGTAAACGAGAATATTACAGATCAATTCAAGCTAAATCAATAGAAAATGATAAAAAGTTCTGGAAAACAATAAAACCCCTATTTTCAAATGTAAACCCAATGAGTGAAAAAATCAATTTGATTGAAAATGGGAAAATCCTTTCCAATGACGAGGAAATTGCAGAATGTTTTAATGAGTACTTCATAAATATAACAGATGAAATGGATATCGATCCATCTCTGAAAGAAAATATCCCTGAGAATATGACACCAGCACAATTGGTAGTGAGAGCAGTTAATAAGTACGTACAACATCCAAGTATAAAAAAAATCAAAACCTATTATCAGATTACTGAAAAGTTTAAATTCTCTCACGTATTCCCAAACGAGGTCATGAGGCAGATAGAGGCACTAGATACCAACAAGTCAAACAGTGGAAAAATCCCCACCGGCATGCTAAAGTCAACAAAAATTATTGTATGTCCATACCTGACTGACTGCATAAACTCAGCAATATGTAACTGTCAATTCCCTAGCGAACTTAAGGACGCAAATGTCTCTCCTATATTCAAAAACATTGATGCAACCTTGAAATCAAATTTCAGACCAATAAGTGTCCTATCGTCAGTATCAAAAATATACGAGAGAATACTAATAAACCAGATATCACCTTTCATCCAAAACAAGCTATCAAATTTGTTATCTGGCTTTCGAGAGTCTTACAGCACCCAGAATGCACTAATTAGAGTACTGGAATTATGGAGAAGATGTCTCGACTCTTCGGGAATTGTTGGAACAATACTCATGGACTTATCAAAAGGCTATGACTGTCTGCCCCATGACCTCCTCATAGCTAAATTAGAGGCCTATGGTTTGATAACGATAGCCTTCAGCTCATTTATAGCTACCTAGAAAGCCGATGCCAGAGGGTTAAAATTGGAAGCCTTAAAAGTTCACCACAAAAAATCAAAATCGGTGTACCACAAGGATCTGTTTTAGGACCCATGCTCTTTAACATCTTTTTAAATGACCTATTTCCATCGAATCTAGAGTCAAATATATGCAATTTTGCCGACGATAATACCATATATGCATGTGGTAATAGTCTTATAGAAATAATCTGTAGATTAGAAAGTGACCTAGCTCTTTTGTTAGATTGGTTTTCCGAAAATGGGATGGTACCAAATCCCAAAAAGTTCCAGCTAATGTTTCTTGGTCTGAAAAATAATAATTCTTTACGCCTTAATGTTAATGGTCATAAAATACCATCGGCAGATAACGTAAAACTTTTAGGAATCCATATTGACAAAAAGCTAACGTTAGACGTGCATATTAAAAGCCTTTGCTTGAAGGTCAACAATAAAGTTAGTGCCTTCGCAAGACTCAGCCCCTATCTCACTCTAGATCAAGCAAAATTATTATGCAACTCGGTCATCATATTCAACTTCAATTACTGCCCTCTGGTGTGGACTTTCTGTAGTCAAACGGCAAACAATATGGTAAATAGAACCCATAAACGTGCTCTACGGGTGCTCTACCAGGACTTTGAATCTTCCTTTGATATGCTACTCACTCGAAACAACAGCCAGTCAATACACGTAAAAAATCTGCAACAAGTAATGATCGAGGTCTACAAGACGGTACATCATCTTAATCCATCCTATCTTTGGGAATTTCACGAAAAGAAAGAAAGGAGATAAAACTTAAGAGTAAATGATCTCTGTAAGCTTCCAAAGGTCAAAACACGTTTTGCCTGTCAGTCAATATCATTCAGAGGGAGTCTGCTTTGGAACACCCTTACTGACGCAATTAAAATGAGTCCAACCCTTGCCGCTTTCAGAAATAAAATAAAATCCTGGACTGGTGAGCAATGCACCTGTAGATTATGTTTTTAAATTAGTATTTATCTGTATAAATTAGTCTTAGCCTTTGGTAATTAAAAGTAGGTTTCTTTGTAAGTTGGATTAAATTAGTACCTTGTACTAGTCTTACTTAGTGTAGACGTAATATCCAACGTTAAATAATGTATAAGTGAAATGAAAATGAATTTCAGATGGCCATTTATCTCTTATATAGCTATAGCAACATTTTTGATTCCACGTCACAAGTGGTGTTGTTGTGGCTGTGCTGGAAACCGCTGTGTGAAAGTGTCTGGGGATTTGTGACGTAACTCTTTCAGAGGAGCTCTCCTGAGTAGTGAAACTTGTAACTGTCTTTTCCTTTCCCTTCATAGTCTATGATTAAGTGTAGGTAGTAAGACTTAGCCCTTATGTTCACTTGAAAGAAGCTTTGAGTCGAGTTGTTTCACCTGGAGGGATGCGATTGAAAACTTGCCAGGGGAGTGGGAGGGAGAGAGATGCAGAACGAATGCTATGAAAATGGTTGTAAATGAAGTTGTAAACTTTGCACATTCAAGGACAGCCCAGCGCACAAAGCATATTTGCAAATGTTGAAGCTATGATATTTGAGTGAACGAAGTAGTACAGCTTTATCAAGTGCTTCTGTGCACGGGTTTCCGAATAATTGCTCTGACACTGATCTTAACTCTAGCTATTTGTGATGATGCTACACGCAGTAATGACTCTCCCTTATCTTTTGCAGTTGATACGCTATAACGATGCAATCTGGCGATAGAGAGTGTCAATGAAACTAGTGGGTTGAATTCTACTCTGTTACTGTATACACGTGCTACGATGTGACTCCTTGCCGGTTGCTGTAGGTTTTCCAGTTGTGCTGCGTGACTAGGAGTTACTACTAGAAGGTTCCATCGTACTATGAAGCATTTGTGAAGTAGCCTTCGTTTACATTTACCAATGCTATTGTCATGTAACATAGTGTGGCAATTTGTTGCCTGCCATTTGTAAGAGCTGGATATCATTTCATCACGATGCAATGGTGCAATTTCACCATGCATGTTTGCAAAGCAGAATGCAAAGGTGAGGGAAGGAGATTTCAAATGCGATTACATAACTAATTCTGATATCGAGTGAGTGTTTAAAGCCAAGTATTAAATACATCTACTGGCAATGTAACGCATACTCCTATCTACCATGCTAATAGTAAGTTAGTCATGCAAGAAACGAAAACTACCCTGTCACCTGTATTCCATTTTGTTTTACTTTCACTTTTCCTCCTTCAATTTCTGCAACATGAAATGATAAATTGTGTAATTATAGCGACAAAACTAACGAATACTGTCTCTCTTATGGGCGTTAGGAAGTTGCGAAATTGCAATTGAATTTCAGATGGCTGTTTATTTCTTATACAGTTATACAACAATATTGATCTTACGTCACATATTGTGTTGTTTTGGCTGTCTGAATGCTGTGTAAAGTGTCTGTGATTTGTGACGTAACTCTTTCAGAGCTCTAATGGTAGTGAACTTGTAAGTGTCTTTTCTTTTCTTTCATAGTCTATATTAAATGTAGGTAATGAAGCTTGCCCTATTCTCACTTGAAAGAAGCATTGAATCGAATCGAGGACTGCCCAGAAAACAAAGCATATTTGCAAGTTTACAAGCATGATATTTGAGTGAACAAGAGTACACTTTGTCAAGTGTTCTGTACGGGTTGCCGAATAATTGCTCTGACACTGATCTTAACTCTAGCTATTTGTGATGATGCTACACGCAGTAATGACTCTCCCTTATCTTTTGCAGTTGATACGCTATAACGATGCAATCTGGCGATAGAGAGTGTCAATGAAACTAGTGGGTTGAATTCTACTCTGTTACTGTATACACGTGCTACGATGTGACTCCTTGCCGGTTGCTGTAGGTTTTCCAGTTGTGCTGCGTGACTAGGAGTTACTACTAGAAGGTTCCATCGTACTATGAAGCATTTGTGAAGTAGCCTTCGTTTACATTTACCAATGCTATTGTCATGTAACATAGTGTGGCAATTTGTTGCGTGCCATTTGTAAGAGCTGGATATCATTTCATCACGATGCAATGGTGCAATTTCACCATGCATGTTTGCAAAGCAGAATGCAAAGGTGAGGGAAGGAGATTTCAAATGCGATTACATAACTAATTCTGATATCGAGTGAGTGTTTAAAGCCAAGTATTAAATACATCTACTGGCAATGTAACGCATACTCCTATCTACCATGCTAATAGTAAGTTAGTCATGCAAGAAACGAAAAACTACCCTGTCACCCTGTATTCCATTTTGTTTTACTTTCACTTTTCCTCCTTCAATTTCTGCAACATGAAATGATAAATTGTGTAATTATAGCGACAAAAACTAACGAATACTGTCTCTCTTATGGGCGTTTAGGAAGTTGCGAAATTGCAATTGAATTTCAGATGGCTGTTTATTTCTTATACAGTTATAGCAACAATATTGATCTTACGTCACATATTGTGTTGTTTTGGCTGTGCTGGAAACTGCTGTGTAAAAGTGTCTGTGGATTTGTGACGTAACTCTTTCAGAGGAGCTCTAATGGGTAGTGAAACTTGTAAGTGTCTTTTCCTTTTCTTTCATAGTCTATAATTAAATGTAGGTAATGAAGCTTGGCCCCTATTCTCACTTGAAAGAAGCATTGAATCGAATCGAGGACTGCCCAGAAAACAAAGCATATTTGCAAGTTTACAAGCAATGATATTTGAGTGAACAAAGCAGTACAACTTTGTCAAGTGATTCTTTGTACGGGTTGCCGAATAATTGCTCTGACACTGATCTTAACTCTAGCTATTTGTGATGATGCTACACGCAGTAATGACTCTCCCTTATCTTTTGCAGTTGATACGCTATAACGATGCAATCTGGCGATAGAGAGTGTCAATGAAACTAGTGGGTTGAATTCTACTCTGTTACTGTATACACGTGCTACGATGTGACTCCTTGCCGGTTGCTGTAGGTTTTCCAGTTGTGCTGCGTGACTAGGAGTTACTACTAGAAGGTTCCATCGTACTATGAAGCATTTGTGAAGTAGCCTTCGTTTACATTTACCAATGCTATTGTCATGTAACATAGTGTGGCAATTTGTTGCGTGCCATTTGTAAGAGCTGGATATCATTTCATCACGATGCAATGGTGCAATTTCACCATGCATGTTTGCAAAGCAGAATGCAAAGGTGAGGGAAGGAGATTTCAAATGCGATTACATAACTAATTCTGATATCGAGTGAGTGTTTAAAGCCAAGTATTAAATACATCTACTGGCAATGTAACGCATACTCCTATCTACCATGCTAATAGTAAGTTAGTCATGCAAGAAACGAAAAACTACCCTGTCACCCTGTATTCCATTTTGTTTTACTTTCACTTTTCCTCCTTCAATTTCTGCAACATGAAATGATAAATTGTGTAATTATAGCGACAAAAACTAACGAATACTGTCTCTCTTATGGGCGTTTAGGAAGTTGCGAAATTGCAATTGAATTTCAGATGGCTGTTTATTTCTTATACAGTTATAGCAACAATATTGATCTTACGTCACATATTGTGTTGTTTTGGCTGTGCTGGAAACTGCTGTGTAAAAGTGTCTGTGGATTTGTGACGTAACTCTTTCAGAGGAGCTCTAATGGGTAGTGAAACTTGTAAGTGTCTTTTCCTTTTCTTTCATAGTCTATAATTAAATGTAGGTAATGAAGCTTGGCCCCTATTCTCACTTGAAAGAAGCATTGAATCGAATCGAGGACTGCCCAGAAAACAAAGCATATTTGCAATTTTACAAGCAATGATATTTGAGTGAACAAAGCAGTACAACTTTGTCAAGTGATTCTTTGTACGGGTTGCCGAATAATTGCTCTGACACTGATCTTAACTCTAGCTATTTGTGATGATGCTACACGCAGTAATGACTCTCCCTTATCTTTTGCAGTTGATACGCTATAACGATGCAATCTGGCGATAGAGAGTGTCAATGAAACTAGTGGGTTGAATTCTACTCTGTTACTGTATACACGTGCTACGATGGTGCTCTCTGCTCGTTCCTGTAGGGTTTCCAGTTGCGCTGCGTGAACACGAGTTACTACTAGAAAGTTCCATCTTGTTATGAAGCACTTTTGAAGTAGCCTTCGTTTACACTTACCAATGCGATTGTCATGTAACATAGTGTTGCAATTTCTTGCTTGCCATTTGTGAGAGCTGCGTATTATTTCATCACGATGCAATGATGCAATTTCGCCATGCATGTTCGCAAAGCAGAATGCAAATGTGAAAGAAGGAGATTTCAAGTTCGATTGCATAGCTAACTCTCATATCGAGTGAATCCTAAAAGACAAGTATTAAATACATCTACTGGCAATGTAACGCATACTCCTATCTACCATGCTAATAGTAAGTTAGTCATGCAAGAAACGAAAAACTACCCTGTCACCCTGTATTCCATTTTGTTTTACTTTCACTTTTCCTCCTTCAATTTCTGCAACATGAAATGATAAATTGTGTAATTATAGCGACAAAAACTCACGAATACTGTCTGTCTTATGTGCCCTTCGGAAATTGCGAAATTGCAACTGAATTTCGGACGGCTGTTTATCTCTTATAGAACTATAGCAACATTATTGATTCTAGGTCACAAATGGTGTTGTTGTGGCTGTGCTGGAAACCGCTGCGTGAAAGTGTCTAGGATTTGTGACGTAACTCTTTCAGAGGAGCTCTCTTTATTAGTGAAACTTGTAAGTGTCTTTTCCTTCTTTTCACAGTCTATGATTAAATGTAGATGGTAAGGCTTGGCCCGTACGTTCACTTGAAAGAAGCATTGAATCGAGTTGTTTCACTTGGAGCGATGTGATTGAAAACTTGCCAGGAGAGTGGGAGGGAGAGAGATGGGGAAAGAAAGTTAAGAAAGTGGTTGTACATAAAGCTGTTAACCGTGCACATTTAAGGACAGCCCAGAATACAAGACATATTTGCAAGTGTAGAAGCTATGATATTTGAGTGAACGAAGTAGTGCAGCTTTGTCAAGTGCTTCTGTGTACGGGTTTCCAAATTATTGCTTCGACACTGATCTTAGTTGTAGCTATTTGTGATGATGCTACTCGCAGTAATGACGCTCCGTTATCCTTTGCAGATGACATGCTAAAAACATGCAATATGGCGAGAGAGAGTGTCATTGAAAATGGTGAGTGAATTCTACTCTGTTATTGTATAGATGTGCTACGATGGGACTCTCTGCCGGTTGCTGTAGGGTTTCCAGTTGCGCTGCGTGACCACGAGTTACTACTAGAAAGTTCCATCGTGCTATGAAGCTTTTTTGAAGTAGCCTTTGTTTACACTTACCAATGCGATGGTCATGTAACATAGTGTTGCAATTTCTTGCGTGCCATTTGTAAGAGCTGCGTATTATTTCATTGCGATGCAATGATGCAATTTCGCCATGCATGTTTGCAAAGCAGAATGCAAATGTGAAGGAAAGAGATTTTAAATTCGATTGCATAAGTGAGCCTCATATCGAGTGAATGCTAAAAGCCGAGTATTGAATACATGTACTGGCTATGTCACGCATACTCCTGTCTACCATGGTAATAGTAGGTTACTTATGCAAGAAATGAAAAACTACCCTGTCACCCTGTATTCCATCTCGTTCAACTTTCACTTTGCCATTTCAATTTATGCAAAATGTGTTGATAATATGTTTAAATTTAGCGATGAAAACTCACAAATACTCTCTCTCTAATGTGCGGTTCGGAAATTGCGAAATTGCAACTGAATTTCGGACGGCTGTTTATCTCTTATATAGCTATAGCAACATTATTGATCCTACGTCACAAGTGGTGTTGTTGTGGCTGTGCGGGAAACCGCTGCGTGAAAGTGTCTGGCATTTGTGATGTAACTCTTGCAGAGGAGCTCTCCTGAGTAGTAAAACTTGTAAGTGTCTTTTCCTTTTCTTTCATAGTCTATGATTAAGTGTAGCTAGTGCGGCTTGGCCCCTATGTTTACTTGAAAGAAGCTTTTAATCGAGTTGTTTGACTTGGAGCGATGCGATTGAAAGCTTGCCAGGAGAGTGGGAGGGAGAGAGATGGAGAACGAAAGTTAAGGAAGTGGTTGTAAATGATGTTGTAAACCTTGCACTTTCAAGGACAACCCAGAAAACAAAGCATATTTGCAAGTGTAGAAGCTATGATATTTGAGTGAACGAAGTAGTGCAGCTTTGTCAAATGCCTCTGTGTACGGGTTTCCAAATTATTGCTTCGACACTGATCTTAGTTGTAGCTATTTGTGATGATGCTACTCGCAGTAATGACGCTCCGTTATCCTTTGCAGATGACATGCTAAAAGCATGCAATATGGCGAGAGAGAGTGTCATTGAAAATGGTGAGTGAATTCTACTCTGTTATTGTATAGATGTGCTACGATGGGACTCTCTGCCGGTTGCTGTAGGGTTTCCAGTTGCGCTGCGTGACCACGAGTTACTACTAGAAAGTTCCATCGTGCTATGAAGCTTTTTTGAAGTAGCCTTTGTTTACACTTACCAATGCGATGGTCATGTAACATAGTGTTGCAATTTGTTGCGTGCCATTTGTAAGAGCTGCGTATTATTTCATTGCGATGCAGTGATGCAATTTCGCCATGCATGTTTGCAAAGCAGAATGCAAATGTGAAGGAAAGAGATTTTAAATTCGATTGCATAAGTGAGCCTCATATCGAGTGAATGCTAAAAGCCGAGTATTGAATACATGTACTGGCAATGTCACGCATACTCTTGTCTACCATGCTAATAGTAGGTTACTTATGCAAGAAATGAAAAACTACCCTGTCACCCTGTATTCCATCTCGTTCAACTTTCACTTTGCCATTTCAATTTATGCAAAATGTGTTGATAATATGTTTAAATTTAGCGATGAAAACTCACAAATACTCCCTCTCTAATGTGCGGTTCGGAAATTGCGAAATTGCAACTGAATTTCGGACGGCTGTTTATCTCTTATATAGCTATAGCAACATTATTGATCCTACGTCACAAGTGGTGTTGTTGTGGCTGTGCGGGAAACCGCTGCGTGAAAGTGTCTGGGATTTGTGATGTAACTCTTGCAGAGGAGCTCTCCTGAGTAGTAAAACTTGTAAGTGTCTTTTCCTTTTCTTTCATAGTCTATGATTAAGTGTAGCTAGTGCGGCTTGGCCCCTATGTTTACTTGAAAGAAGCTTTTAATCGAGTTGTTTGACTTGGAGCGATGCGATTGAAAGCTTGCCAGGAGATTGGGAGGGAGAGAGATGGAGAACGAAAGTTAAGGAAGTGGTTGTAAATGATGTTGTAAACCTTGCACTTTCAAGGACAACCCAGAAAACAAAGCATATTTGCAAGTGTAGAAGCTATGATATTTGAGTGAAAAAAGCAGTACAACCTTGTCAAGTGTTTCTGTGTACGGGTTTCCGAATAATTGCTCTGACACTGATCTTAGCTGTAGCTATTTGTGCTGATGTTGCTGGCAGTAATCACACTCCGTGATCTTTTGCAGATGATATGCTAAACTGATGCAGTCTGGCGAGAGAGAGTGTCATTGAAACTGGTGAGTTGAATTCTACTCTGTTATTGTATACATGTGCTACGATGCGGCTCTCTGCCGGTCGCTGTGGGGTTTCCAGTTGCGCTGCGTGACTAGGAGTTACTACTAGAAAGTTCCATCGTGCTATGAAGCATTTTTGAAGTAGCCTCCGATTACACTTGCCAATGCGATTGTCATGTAACAGAGTGTATCAATTTCTTGCGTGCCATTTGTAGGATCTGCGTATCACTTCATCACAATGCAATGATGCAATCTCACCATGCATGGTCGCAAAGCAGAATGCAAAGGTGAAAGAAATCTACTGATAATGTCACGCATACTCCTATCTACCATGCTAATAGTGATGTACTTATGCAAGCAATGAAACGCTACCCTGTCAGGACTGTAGATTCATTAGCTTAAGAGCTGAGCTTGAGTTGCCGACATCTATCAGCATATATGCCTCTCTGAGTGGATTAGCTGCTGAGGGCATTTGCAAACTAATTGTTATTCAAATGCATAGTAATTATGCACTTTTGTAAGGTGTGACTTTGCGACTTTCAAGTTTCTTTTTTGTCAACAATTTGCCGTTGCCGGAGTCATCACTCTGTAGTATCAAGCAATGGACGAATACTAGGGGTAGTTTGCCGAGTGGTAGCATTGTCTTCGTGTTGGTTTTCATTTTCTGGTCTTTTTCTTTTTCCTGACCAAGGCACGGCATTGTTTGGGATTCTTCGTTTGTCAATGCCGGGTGCAGGAAACAAAAATAATTCAACAAATAATTCACCGATTCATCAAAATATCACATCCTGAAACTCATTTCTACATCCTCACCGTGATATATTTCTAAATGCGACTTCACTCAATAAGGTTCAGTCATATTCAGACATATTCAGACATGCCAGTTAGTGAGGATTCAGAAGGTTGATTCCAGAGGCGGATCTAGACTGGTGCAACTGGTGCAACTGCCCGAGTCAGATTCTCCCAAAGGAAGTGACGTAATCGATTAAATATAACGTTCACATAAAATATAGTTCCACAATAAGTGCAGATGAAATTATTTATTCGAAGTCCACACTGAATCCCATTGATATTTACACTTTCTGCGGGCAGACTATGCTTGTATCATTAACTGACTGATGACATTCACAGCTGGATTGACTGTTTAGGTCAAGCAGAGCACACACGCAGTAGGCAATGCTGTAAAAGCTAGGCCAATTTTACGCAGAATGGTTGTGAAAACGTTTTGCCCTTGTATTGAGACACGTCACAGCTTTCTACTGCCCCAGTGACCCGGGTTTTATTGTATCCAAATTTCAACATTAGCCAGTGAAACGATTCAAGCAATAAGGTGGCGAATATGGATAAGTCTAGTAGTGAATAGGTAAGCATGGAGGAAAAAATGAACCAAGGTTTTCCAACGAATGAATGCTGTGTTTACATATCACAAAAACAAACGCGAAGGACTTTCGCAGGTGTATCCTGATCATTACAATAAAACAGAAAAGGACAGCCTGTGAAGATATGCTAATAATTACGAATTGGAAAATGAGTATTTATACTGTTTTCACGACTACCTGACTTTTTAAAACATTTGAGTTCAATGATAGCAAATTAATGAATTCCTCTCTTGTAAGACTACCCCTTGAATTGAGGGTCATCAAAAAATCTATCGAAGTGCCTGAAGCTAGAGAGAAGAGATACGCTACAACCTCTGTTCTAAAACACTCATCTATTAAAACTCGATAATAAAAGTTCCAAGAAAGCCTAGCAATGTGCTATAGAGCAACTGAGAAACTCTTAATTTGTATTTCTGAAATAACAGGCAAGTTTCGGTTCGTCGAATCACCCAATTTCAGAGCCCCAAAATCAAATTCATTAAAAAACTTGGATCATACTAAAACCAAGATTTGGTCGTGAAATTGGAAAGATGTTGATCTCGTATCTCCTCTGATAAGCGCCCATGTGAGTACTCAGTTCCAATCATAATTTTTTAAAAGGATATTTCTGTCATATTGCAACGAAAGAATGTACGTTACTTCTTTTAAATAGACAATACAGTGTACTATAAAGCTTCTAAGAGTACAAGATCAAGAAGCCAGAAAAAGCGCCTAAAAGCAGTTTGCACTTTAGAAGCTAAAACCATATTTAAAGAGCTTCACGCCAGCAGTATTGGTGGTCACGGTGGATTAAATAATACAGAAGAGCAGATCTGTAAAAGATATAATTGGAAAGATATTACATCACATATAAAATACATGGTACTTTTAAAACTATTGTTCCAATTTTTATTCACAGTTTCCAGCTTAAACCAGAAAGGAAGCGAATGGTATTCATAATTTATAATAGGAAAGCGACGACCAAGACTTCACCATGTCACCATCACCATCAACCATGTCAATTTTCCTGCTCAACGTTTTCCTATTGAAATTAGGGATTAACATTTAGGAATTTCTAGCTGGATAAGCATTCTGAGGTTTTTCTCAATTCAATTCACAGCGAAGCCAGTGTCAGAAGTGCCACAGGACTTGACCACCGCTAGACATTGTTGATGTAGAGCTGGAATGCATAACGGTATGTGAATATGTTTGGACTTCTTGTAGCTGCGCCGACTGCTTTGCAAGATATACAATATCTTGCTTTGCAAGATATACAATATCTTGCAAAGCACTCGAACTCGAATATTTTTGAATAGTTAAGGACTAATTAAACGCTATCTTTATTTCATCCAAATAAATAGCCGTAAACGTGTTACATGATAGTTACTTTATGTCATCCTCATCCTGACAGCTATAAAGTACGACATTATTTGCAAGTGCAAACTATAATACTTTCAATGGGTTGAAAAGCCTCTGGAAATGTTAGGCATTGATTTAACAAAACTTCCGAAGACAGAGCGAGGGAATCAGTATCTGTTTACATGCACTGACTATTTTATGAAATGGGTGGAAGCCTTCCCAATTATGGAGAAAAATGAAAAAGAAGTAGCCTGTCTGCTAAAGTTGTTCTGCCACCATGGTGCACCAGAAAAAGTGCTGACTGACCAAGGTAGAGAATTTGATTTGCCAATGAGGTAACTATGTTCAATATTAATGTTCATAATCCGTTAAGGTAATTGCTGCTATTGAATCCATTTGTACAAATAAGTTGTAGTTGTTGTTATATCGGATTGTTGGAATTTAACTCAAATATTTAAATGAAGAATTATGCAACTTGTTGTCAATTAAGCACAAAACAACAGCTGCATACCACCCTCAAACCAACCGACTCGATGAACGAACAAATCAAACAAATAAACGGTATTACTCTCCCGACGTATTCGTCATCTAGCATCTTTAGACATTCATGCATTTCTACGCATTGTTGTTATTTAGCTGTAAAATTATGTATAATTGATAGGCGCGTAACTTTGCATTATTGCAGACGCCTGCTGACACAAATTTTGGAAGATAAAGAACCCACAAACTGGGACATCCTGATTGACCCTGTTCTGTTTTCAATACGAACCAGCCGCAACGAAAGCACCAAAATAATACCATTCCGATTGATGTATGGCCGAGAAGCTAGAAGACCAGTCGAGGTGGCAAAAAATGATAAAGACCTAAATGAGGTAAAATTCACTATTTGCTAGTACTAGCTTTTATTATTCTTACTACAAACAGTCCATACTATTTGCTAGTCATATATGCTACTTCTACTAAATATTATAAAAATATCATTTTAGCTGGAGATAAAGTTACCTACAGAAAAAACAGTAATGAAATTTATGTCGTCCATGGAAACCAATAGCGAGAAAGATGCATCAAGAGCCATTAAAAATGAAGAAAGGTCACAGGAAAAGCACAAAAAGTACTACAAGGCTAGAAAAAACACGTTCCACGAATGAAGTCATAAGTTTCACTCTGGGACAAAAAGTTCTTCTCTGTGATGCACGCCGCAAGACTCGCCAGGGGGGGCAAGCTAACAAAAGAATGGAGTAGGCCACACACCATAACTGAAACAGTCGGCAAGAAACATATGAGGCTTAATAGGAGAAAAACCATTAAAAACACAAAGCATTTGAAGCCGTGGAATTTTTCAGAAAAGGAAATCACAGTGGTAACAAAATGTGACATAACATCTGAAAATTACGAACTAGATACAGAAGCTATGGAGCAGCAAGAAAGCAAAGACAATATTGCAGTAGGAGAGAAATAACAAATGGATGATGCTAGGAAAAGAGAGAAAGAAGAAAAAATGCAACAAAGCGAAATCACAATTCAGAATAAAGAAGACATGGAAGCAGAAGAAATAATATTTGAAAGTTCTTTACATGACGAAGAGGAAAGTGTTGATAAAAAACAAATGAAAGATGTGAACGCAATAGAAGATAAGTGTGAGATAGAAACATGGACTAACAAAGAAACAGCGGAAGAAAAATACGACTCAATGATTGAATTATTTCATATTGTAGAGAGTTCCAACGAAAATCTGCCAACAGAACAAGACATGATCAAATCCAATACCCGAAAAAGACAACAACTGATCACGAGCAAGAAACATGGAAAACGGAGAAAGATGAAAATGCTAGATGTTGTTATTATTATTATTATTATAGCAAATTTTTATACAGGATAGGTTTTTCAAGATAAAAATATTGCTTAATAAAGGTCCTGTCTAAAAACTTGCTAAGGAACCAGAAGGTAATAAAATACTTTAACTAAGAGGTTTAGTGAAATAGAAAAATAAGAAGAATACAAGTACATGAAAAATCCAAGTCATAAGGTAAAAGAATTTAAAGCTCATGTTAGAAAAGTCGTAAAAATTTTTGGCAAAATAGATAAAAATTAAAAACTAAAATTAAAGATAAAATCGTTTTAAAACACTGTTCATAAATGTTGTAAACTTGCTCTGCAAAGTTACTAAAATTTTCAATTTTTCTTGTCCCAATGGGAAGGGCGTTATTAAAGGCTTGCGCCCATAGAGAAGAAACCTTTTTCGCATACTTTAGATTAGTCATCGGAATCGTTAGTAAGGAACCATTGTTTCGAGTAACAAGTTCATGTGATGCTATCTGGAAATAATTTTTGAAATTGCTGCATGTCTTTTGTTCAATGTATTTTCGGACCAGTAAAATTGAATGTTTCTTATTTCACTTTCAACTGGAGTTTGTTTGATGCCAGTAATTCTTGCTAATGCCAGTCTAACGATTTGAGCTTTCATATTTGTGTCAGGTTGAAATCAAGGTTCACCGTGCAGCTGTGATGCATGGCAAGACCATTCCTCGGAAAATCTTGATTCTTGAGTTACAGTCAAGATAGTTCCGGAGTGAATGTAGCATATGTAGCTTAGCAGTTGTCTTTTTGTACATTTTGTCAAAGTTCGATGAGAGAGATAAAGTACTGTCAAGAGTGGTTCCCCAGTACTTGTATGCTTGTGTTGTTTGAATTTCTGTATGATCGTAATATAACGTAAGCTTCTTATCACATTTGGAAAGTTTTATGGCAGTACCAAACAACATTGCCTCAGTCTTTCCCTTCTTCAGGTTGATCAGTAGTTGGTTGCTTTGGAAGTACGTAGATATCAGTTTGAGATCTTCATTAAGCTGGTACTCGATGGAATCCCTACACTTCGCGACGGTATAAACAACTGAGTCATCTGCCAAATTCAAAGCTTTGGAACGCTTTAAACATTTTTCGAAGTTATTGAAATATACGAGAAACCAGAGTGGCCCTAAAATCGACCCTTGGGGCACACCGCAGACAATGTTCATAGATAATGAAGTACAATTTTCGACTACACAAATACTGCTTTCGGTCGAACAAGTAGTCACTGAACCACACGATGGAAGCCTCATTTATATCGATTCTCCTGAGTTTCTCTAAGAGAATGACAGATTGACTTAAAGTATCAAAAGCCTTTGATAAATCAATGTACAGAACACCAACCATGTTACCTTCGTCTACTGCTTTTCGAATTTTATCTGTCAGTAACACTGTGGCTTGCTCGGTTGATCGTTTTTTCCTGTAGTCGAACTTGTTTTCTGAAAATATGTTATTGCTTTCTAGGTATTCAATTAGCTGTTTATGAACGGCTCTTTCTAGTATTTTGGAACAAGCAGACAGGATGGAAATTGGACGGAAGTTGTTGTTGTCGCCGGTAGATCATCCCTTGTGGATTGGAGTCACCTTCGCCACCTTCCAATTAGTAGGAACCATTCCAGTTGATAGTGACAGATTGATAAGGTAGGACAGTGGACCTGAAAGAGGGTGTGCTGCATCCTTCAGGATACCAGGAGGAAAATTATCTCATCCAGCTGCTTTCCTACGTTTGAGAGATTCTTTTTCAACAAATATTCTACTAACATAGCTAAAACCAAACGAATGTGTTTGTCCTTTCGCTGCTTGAAAGTTTTTATTATGGTCGATGCTGGTGGTTGCAGTTACAGGTTGTTGTTCTTTCGTCGAAGTATCTCCTTGATGCATTTCCAGAATTTGTTCGGGTTTCTACTGTTTTCGATCAGTAAGTCTCCGTGGTATTTTTGTTTCGCCTGTTTGATTTTATTACTGCATGAGTTCTTCAGCCTGTTGTAAAGGGACCAGTGGGATTCCTCTTTTGTATTTCTGGCTTTTCTAAGAATCTTATCCCTTATGTTCATTACAGATTTAATTTCATATGTTATCCATGGACAACTGCGTCCCTCGACACGCATTTTGATCAAAGGTGTGTGGCGGTCGATGATTTTTCCAGCATTGCACTCTCCGAACTGCATTACACGCTCGCTGTCCTCTCCAAAGTCAGCAACTAGCATCTCACTTCTTGCTTTGCCTTTCTTTCTCGACACGTAGATATATATGATCTTCTTCGTGTTCCTGTCGAACTGTTCAGTTAGATTTTTGACAATGGTTGGCGAATTGCCAGCGCTCTTCACATCCTTTGCCAATTGGCATGAAGAATCGCTTCTCTTTCCGTCCAAATATTCAGCGACGGTTATCTTTTTAGCCATCTGTTTCAAGTGCACGTTGCAGTAGTGAGACGAGGAACTTGTTGCACCTTTCTTTGCTCTCATTGCAGGTAGCTCGACTTGGCTACACTTTTCTTTGCCATGTCTTCTCGACTTCTTCTACTTTCGTTTCTCGTCGCCGTTCTTCTTCTTGGCAGAAGAGAGATTGTTCCGCATTCCATTCACGCACTCTGTCTCGAATCGGAGACTGGCCATTCGAAACAAGTGACAGTTGCTCTAGCATATCTGTGCTTGCTCGTATACTCTCGTCTTGCAAGAGGCCATCACGTCGGTGAGATCATCTCTGATCTCGAGCATTTTCCTCGAGCATGCCCTTGTGGTGAGGTACGAGCTTCTGTGCAGCAGCATGCCATCTTCTGCCAAATGTTCGAAATCATGTTGTGGCTGCAGAGAAAGATGGTCTAGATTAGTCATCGACCCACCAGTGGCCAGTGGACGACCTGTACCGATGTAATTCTATCGATCTTTCGCATCATTGCAAACCGCATTAGTTGAGACAGAACAATACTTACCATCCTACCATCACAGCTATTCAATAGAAGGATCTGTCCCAAGTTTTCATCACCCTCTTGACATATTGTGCCAGGCTCCGCATTCTATGTCGAACCCTCGTGTGATATTGGGCAATCTACGATCAATTGGATGCAGTAAAGAAACATATCTTACGTAAGACGTCCAATGTGTAATGGTAGGCAGATTGACCCAAGAAACAACAAGTTATTTATGAAACAAGTGTCTCTTGATCATAATCAATTCGTTAACAGAACTGACAGAACGATAAACGATAGAACGATAGAACGATAGAACGATAGAACGATGGAACGATAGAACGATAGAACTAACTAACTGAACAAATTACAGCGTTTAAATACAAACTTAGAATTACGTAAATTAATAAAAGAACCAATAGAAATTGAGAATAACAGGAAAGATGAATAAGAAGTGAAAGATTGAAATATGCATTCATGGCTATAACGAAGTAGAAATATACGTAAAATATGACTAATCATACGAACCGAACAAGTTGAAAAACAAGTTAGTCATGCGAGAAAGGAAAGAAAGATTATCATTGAGTAAAGGGTGTGAGGCAAATACTTAACAAAGAAGAAAATATATCGTAATGAATGAACGAAAGGAGAGTGTCGTGACATACCTCCCCTCTACGTTGAAACGTCCCCTGTTTCTACATAAACTACAAAATAATATTTTAGTTATACTCGACACGATTAGTTAATACAAATCTACTGAAAGAATAAAATAATACATATATTTTTTTTGCGACATTGTCCTTGGTTAATCAGATTCATCATTGTTTGAATCAACATTGTCCAATGTTTCTGTTGGTCTTACTTCACGTTCTGAATACGGTTTTAATCGATTTACGTGAACGATTGACTTTTTACGTGGACCTTGGTCCAACTCAACATTTACTGACGATAACTTTCTAATTATCCTAAAAGGTCCATTCCATAGATGTGATAACTTAGATACAAGACCTTGCTTAATCTGTGGAGTATAAAGCCAAACTCTATCTCCTACCTCAAAGTTAACATCTCGCGCATTTTTATCATAAGAAGCGGTTTGTTTGAACTGCGCTCGCTCTATGCTTTGCTGAGCTACATAGCGTGCTTCTTGTGTGCGACGAATTACTTCTTGTTTGTAGTCGTCTACTGATGCGTATTTACTGATTGGGGCTGTTAATACAACATCAAGCGGTAAACATGGATCTCGACCATAAACAAGATAAAAAGGCGTTTCCTTAGTTGAATCTTGCATTGCAGTACGATATGCAAATAGCGCAAATGGAATAAATCTATCCCAGTCTCTTTGGTGCTTAGAGACATACATGGAGACCATAGTGCAAAGAGTGTGATTAAAGCGTTCTGTGAGACCATCGGTTTGAGGATGATATGCGGTCGTATTGGTCTTCTTGACTGTAAAAAGATCACACACTTCCTGCACTAGCTTAGATAAGAAATTCTTACCTCTGTCAGACAGTAAAGTGCGAGGTGCTCCGTGTCTACAGATAACTTCTTCTACAAATAACTTAGCTATAACATCTGCACCTGTAGTTCTAACTGCAAATGCTTCTGGCCACTTGGTCAAACTGTCTGTGAACACAACAACATAACGATTACCTAGATCTGTGGTTGGTAATGGTCCTAATACATCAACACAAACTCTATCAAATGGTCCTTCTACTGGAATACTAAGCATAGGTGCTGTTGCCGTCGGTTTAGGTGATTTCTTAGATGCACAATTCTTGCATGTCTCTATCCAATGAGTTATGTCCTTGTACATTCCTTCCCAAAAGTAACGTTGTCTGATTTTGTCGTACGTCTTTGCTATTCCTAAATGACCTGACACTACGTCGTCATGCATACTCGCAAGTACATGATCTATCAAACTTCGCGGAACAGCTAACTGAAATCGGGTTTCTTGTCTACGGTACGGCGTAGTAGGACTGTACAAATGATACAAAATATCATCTCTTACGACATACTGATCTGCTTTCGATATGATCTTGCGATCATCTAAAGAATTTCCTGGTAACTCTCCTGACTGTAAATACTTCAGTAATTGAGCTAGACTTGGATCCTTAGCTTGTAACTCTCCCATGTTTGCTAATTCAAACTTAGGCTGTGACTGTGTAACTACATTTACTATCGGCATTCGTGATAGTGCATCTGCATTTGCATTACATCGACCTGGCTTGTATTCTACCTTAAAATCATAAGCTTTCAAAAACTCTGTCCAACGTGCTAATCTACCCTCGGGACTCTTTAAAGTAAAAAGCCACTTTAACGGATTATGGTCTGTGAAAATCGTAAACTCTCGTCCATACAAGTAATGTCTGAAATACTTTACTGACCATACTACTGCAAAGGCTTCCTTCTCTATAGTAGACCAATTACGCTGCGTTGGGCCTATAGCTTTACTGGCATAAGCTACGACTATTTCTTGACCATTACGAAACTGTCCTAACACTGCACCAAATCCTTTATCACTAGCGTCTGACTGAATATAAAACGGAAGACTAAAATCTGGAAATTGTAAGATTGGAGACGAAATAAGTGCTTCTTTCATGTCACTAAATGCTTGCTTCTGCTCTTCACTCCACTCAAACTGAATATTCTTCTTACTGAGACGATACAAAGGTTCTGCTCTAATTGAGAAATCCTGTATGAATTTCCTATAGTAGCCTATCAATCCTAGAAACGATCTGAGCTGCGAAAGGTCTTGCTGTACGGGAAAATTGCGTACTGCATTAGTCTTGCTCTCATCTGGAGATAAACCATCCCTAGACACAACGTGTCCTAAATTCTTAACGTGAGAAGCACAAAAACTGCATTTCTTAACTTTTAACTTCAGTCCTCTCGACTCTAAGCGTGACAATACTGCTTCTAATCGGCCTAAATGTTCTTCAAACGTACGAGAAAAGATAATGATATCGTCTAAATATACGAGACACGATTCCCAATTTAATCCTGTGAGTAATATCTCCATTAATCGTTGGAATGTAGCTGGCGCTCCACAAAGACCAAAAGGCATAACTGTAAATTCCCATAGTGAATTTCCAGTTCCAGGTGTTGTAAAAGCTGTCTTGTGCATATCTTCTTGCTTAAGCGGAACTTGCCAATAGCCTGATGCTAAATCTAACGTTGTGAAATACTGAGCTCCACCTAATGTGTCTAATGTTTCGTCTATACGAGGTAAAGGATAAACATCCTTGCGTGTCACGGAATTTACTTTACGAAAGTCTACACAGAATCTAGTGCTACCATCCTTTTTACCAACAAGCACAACAGGGCTCGACCACGGACTCTTTGATGGTCTAATGACTCCACGTTTTGCCATGTCCTTAACATGCGCGTCAATAACCTTACGTTGCGCCTCGGGTACTCTATAGGGTCGCTGGTAAATGGGTGCGTGCTGCTGTGTGTCGATAGCATGCTCTAGAATATCTGTACGCCCTAGGTCCTTATCTGATAACGCAAAAACATTAGCATATTTCTTAAGAACAACCTTTAGCTTATCCTGTTGCTCAACCGAAAGATTATCTGCGGGTAACTCTATCTTTTCTAAAAATGACGTGTCGGTTTTATCATTATTACATGACGTACTATGAATGTCTGTTACTGACGTCACTTTACCAATCGCCGTGCGTGGTTCTAGGGTAACGGCTTGCATGCCGGGATTAACCAACATTATGGGAATCTCCCCTTGCTCAGGCCTAACAATAGACCTAGCAGCTAGCACGTGTGACGATTGATATAATGAGTCAGACATTTCAAATAAACCCGTCGAAAAACAACTCGAATTTACTGGTAGCTTAACCATACACTGTGATCTCGGAGGAATTTATAATTTGTCAAGCAACTTAATATCCCATGAACAATCTGAGGCATCACTGATCATCTTAGTTGTCTCCGAATTCCATTTCAACAAACGTTCGGACATATCAATGGTTACACCAACCCGGGTAAGAAAATCAGTCCCAAGCACACAGTCGTGCTGAAAACCAGAACAAACGTAAAAATCCTGGAATGCCACATTTTTGCCTATCTTCAATGAAGCAGACAAAACTCCTTTAAACACTACGGGCTCCCCGGTCACTGAAGTGGCATTCACATTCCCCGCCTTAATAGGAATGTCGGCAAGGTGGGCATGTTGAAATGATTCGTTAACAATGCTCATTGATGCACCAGTGTCCACCAAAATATTCGCAGGCGTATCATTAATGTATCCCGTAACTATGCTTGACGGACCACACAATAAAATTTCTGAAACTACGTTTTCTACAATACAGGGTTTACTTTCTTCAATTACAAGTAGAGGCTTTGATTTTTCCTCTGCTACCTGACCTCCACGACCAGTAGCAGACTCTAGTTTCCCTGATCCTTATCTTCTACAACACTGTTGGGCCTCAGATGGGGGTGCTTCTTCCAACATTTTCGCTCAAAATGACCAGGTTTTTCACAATAGTTGCAAAGTGACTTACCATTTGCCATTTTGTTGTTTCGTCTTCCACCAAACTTCCGTTGGGATTCGCCGTCCTCTTTCTTTAGAAGCTTTCCTAGCAAACCGATTATTTCTGTCATCTGATCCCTTTGTTGGTCGTTCCCGTGGTTGACCACATTGATGGCTTGGCTGTCTTCTAGGCTTTCCTCCCTGAGTGCAATCCGAATGGCATCTGAGAATGTTTTCGGATCGGCCATCGTTACGCGGTTCATCAGCTTTGGCCGCAAACCCAAAATGAAGTGCTCTCGGGCCGTCATCTCAATTATTTCACTGCTTGCGTCACTGGGAAAGGAACGAAACACGAGCCTCTGAATCACTGACGCAAATTCGTTTACGGTCTCGCGTCGTCCTTGCTTCCTCCCAGCCAATGTGCTGTACGCAGACCTTCTCATGTCTGCCGGGCTGAACCTCTCGATCAGCGATTTCTTCACGGCTTCGTAGTCGGCCTTTTCTTCTTCTGGTACCTTCTCGAAATGGTCACCAGCTGGTCCTCTCAAATATGCGGACACCATCCTGCCACATTTCGCCGTGTCCCATTCGTTGGCTCTTGCGATCCTTTCGAACGAAGCAAACCAATCAATCACGTCGTCGTTGGGATATCCATAAAAACGGTCGGGATGCACCAGAATCGAACGACTGGCTCCAAAGTTGATCTGTGCATCACCACTCCCACTCGCCTCGTTACTTGTTGCCGTTCCCCTTCCCGAAGTCATTCTTCTTGAAAATCGTTTGAACGCGCAACCTTCAGCGCTGGCTAGAGATCTTAGGTTTTATTTCACCTAGCCTCTAATTAATCGAATCCCGCTCCTGTCACCAATTGTAATGGTAGGCAGATTGACCCAAGAAACAACAAGTTATTTATGAAACAAGTGTCTCTTGATCATAATCAATTCGTTAACAGAACTGACAGAACGATAAACGATAGAACGATAGAACGATAGAACGATAGAACGATAGAACTAACTAACTGAACAAATTACAGCGTTTAAATACAAACTTAGAATTACGTAAATTAATAAAAGAACCAATAGAAATTGAGAATAACAGGAAAGATGAATAAGAAGTGAAAGATTGAAATATGCATTCATGGCTATAACGAAGTAGAAATATACGTAAAATATGACTAATCATACGAACCGAACAAGTTGAAAAACAAGTTAGTCATGCGAGAAAGGAAAGAAAGATTATCATTGAGTAAAGGGTGTGAGGCAAATACTTAACAAAGAAGAAAATATATCGTAATGAATGAACGAAAGGAGAGTGTCGTGACAAATGTCAAGGCTAGATGGCCGACTTAATGCATCGTAGCGTGTTTTGTCAACTCACTTTTGAGTAAAGGTCTGCGTAATGCTCCACGATGTCACTGGCGTGCTCTTTGATCTGTTTTATTAAAGTGCCCCTACGGCTTTTTTTTTATTAGCTAAAAGTATAGAATCGAATGCGCTGATTCTGATACCGTTTATATTTTTTTGATCTGATGAGTAGTTGTTGAGTTACGAGAGATTGCGTTCACACTTTCGTGTCTCACTTTTAGGACTGGGTCGAGTCCGACTATGACATCATAGTCGGACCCCGTTATTTTCCCGTACTGAAGCAACAAATTTGACATGAGCTTTTCTCGCAAACGATGAGCTTGGTATTTGATTTTTTAACTTTGATGATGAGAAACAGGTCAGCGCATAATGGGATTGGAATTTGAAAAGCTTTTGACGAGTTTGCAGCTTTGGGGAGGAAATACAAAATTCCCATGTAGTGGCTGCTCAGTGTGCTCAGTGGCGGCGGGCGTAGGCCTACATTCAGTATAATAGATAGTGTTTGCGCTTTGTCTTGTCTCGTTATGTGTTTTCGTGTGTATTCGTGTAATTTTGGTGATCAGAATTGAATAGAAAGTTTCCATAAATTAAACATTCTTAGTCGGATAGTAGTTCATGACAGTAGGGATTGCAGTGCCGAGGAATGCGAAGATGGCGAGGGGATAGGATTGATCGTATCGTAGAGTAAAGCAGACCGATGAAGGAGAACCTGATGCATTTGATCCTATTTGGCTGAGAACTCTTTCACTGAAAGCTATGAAAGAGATGTAAGCGAGAAAAGAAATTTCGAAAGAGAACTTTCTGGGCAATTAACTGGATCTGAACTATTATCTTTCTGTTGTGTATCTGATGAAGTAAAAGTGTATCAAAATTTTATACGTAATATGATTTAGGCCATATGCATCCGTCGTGTAGGTCAACCTTCGTGGTTGAAGAAACTTGAAACAATTCGATTTTCATTAGATACCGCAAGTGTAGAAAATGTGCAACACAATTCTTTATTACTACACATGAATTTCGTTATTGCACCGAAATTGATGGTTGCATGCTGGCATTTCTAACTGCGAAGTTTAGAATTTCGTCCATCGTTGCGAATTGATGAAATCTCCATTTCCTTCTCGTTACAGCTTCAGGGCGAGCTTAAAGCTGAATCCTGTGAAGCTCTACAAATCTTGATTTATCGGGTGCATTTGCACGGGCTACCAAAACACATCGATATGGCATATTTTCCCAGTTTCACATTATAAATCTAACAATTTCCAGGTCTTGTCAAATATATGTGATCATGTTTTCGATCCTATTGAAATCCCGTACTTTTTTAACATTGCACGGCCTACGCCTGCCGCCACTGAGCACAATAAGCAGCCACTGTCTGACTATGATGTCATAGTCGGACTTGACCCAGTCCTAAAAGTGAGACAAGGAAAATGGCGAAAATGACGAAACATCGACACTTCCACGCGTTATAACTCGTGAACTACGCGTCTGATTTAAAAATAATTTTCAGATATGAAGTCAGCGTACCGAGTTTTATTGAATTCACAAATAAAAAAAAAAGCCGTAGGGGCACTTTAAGAGAGGCGGAAGTAAATACCTAAGTGTCAAGCCCAATGAAGTCCAGACCAATGGTCAATATCAGAGTGTGCTGGGGGAATCACATACCTTATTGAATGGAAACTTTCGATAAGAAGGCATTTGAATTCTCTACATGTTACCATGCTGATTACTTCTGATTTCTGTCAGATCGGCCAACCTACTATAGATGCAATCTAGAAAAACAATGTTCACGTACTGTCTGTTAGATATTTCCTGACATCAATTGCCAGGATAAGAACTCCTGAATTGATCCCGAAAGATTCAACCCGTTCCGAGAATTACTCGTAAGAAATAACTCAATCTTTACTTGGTCAGGCTCATAGATTCACATAGATTCGTAGGCTCAATCTCAATCAAAGTAACAAAATATCTATATTTAAACTATTTACAGATTCGGTAGGCTTGCAGGCTCCAATTCTTTAATTCCGTATCTCTGAAAAATGCACTTCTGCTTCAAGGAAGGTTAGACTCAAATTCATGCCCTGTACAGCAACAACACCAAGTTTTATGGTGTGTACAGCGATTACCATCTCAAACATGTAAACAACTACCAAATTCCAAAAGGTCTGAGTCACTGCGTACAGGGGGGTTGCGCCCGCAAACCTATTAATCTTCACAAAAATCCCAAACTGTCCGACTGATGCAAGTGTATAACTAGCTTCAACATTGGACACCTTTACTTGTTAAGTTAGGTGACGTGGCGTGTTACATAAAGCTACGTGTTACCTATACTAAGCAATAACCTGTTATACATTTTCCTCATCTTATTGCCAAGTCCTTGAGTGATCTATTAGCATTCCCACGAGTACCCGATATGAAAAGCTGTTCTGGACTTGAATTATGGGCAGTACTCAGTGGGTTCTTTTTCCATTGCTGACAAAATTCATGCAAAGCTCGGTCGATCCGTGGTAGGAAAACAAAGTGTAGCACCAAAAATTGAAGCTCAATGCCCGTATCAAGAAACCATTTACACTCAAGTGCTCTGAAAATGTCGATGTAGTGACCAAGGACGCCTTTGCAGGCATCACCATGTAGCCTTTCAACCCGTACATTATGTACGGATATTCCTGTTAGAATGCTGCCACGCCCAACAGCTCTGTTTTGTAGCATATACTTTTCCACTGCAACGTTCTCCAAACCATGATCGGCTCTTACACGACAATTGTTAGTAGACAATGTATCAAATCTGACAAAAAGGAGGTGGAGATGAAAAAAGCTAAAGAAGCAAGGCAGCAATCTCTAGAAACATTTGGAGAGACCCGGAAAAGAAGGGCAGAAGAGGGTAAAGGTAAAGAGCCAATGATGAAGAAGAAAAGAATCTCAGTGGGCAAAGACACATTTGCATTTCTGGAGAAGAAAATGAAGGAAGATATAGAAGTGAAGTGGAAAGAGTTAGGTTCGAAAAAACAGGAAATTGAAGAAAAGGCGAGACACAGGCAGTTCATTGAAGAAAAAAGAAAGAGAGATGGCAGTGCACATTCAAATGGCAGTACTTTGGAGATGAGACTTAGTTTGATTGAACAGCACTTGCAGCAACAAAACCAAATCATAGTGCAGTTGCTTCAAAATCAAAAGCAGTTCCCCAAATGCTCACAGAGGTTTTGAAAAAGCTTGACCAATAAGCAGTCAATTGCAGTTAACCAGGGTCATTCAAAATACTCTGGTCGGGAGACCCTATTGTTCTCACAGTTTCATCCTTTTGTCAAAGAAAAACCGTGTCACGTGATCATCACCGTGCACACTTGATCATCACCGTGCATCGAGGCCTATGCGTTCTGCTAGATGTCGCGATACTAAGGCAGATTTACGACGTTATTTGGTATCGTTTTACTAGTTTTTTGGATTCATTAGTGTAGCACAGAAATCGAAATATATGTCTGAATTGTTTTTAAATGCCGGGTGATAACTGTGCGTTCAATCAGTGCGGGACGAGTCGAAGAAAGAAAGGCATAGGACTGTTCAAACTTCCAACAGGGAAAGATGAGGAAAGCACCAAATGGAGAAGAGATTTCTTGAACGTTTTAACAAAGTATCGTGTTCAGGACGAAAGTTTTAAAAGACAGTTGGCCGCAGATTCGTTGCATGTCTGTGAAAGACATTTTCTTCCTGAAGAAATTAAGATTTGTAAGTATAAATGGTGTTTTTATGTTGGATATAATCAAGACTCGTTGATAGCGCAAAGGTGTTTTCCAGGTGTCATACTTCTGAAGCATGCAGCGGTCATTTCTATGGCTGCGGGATTGTCATTTCTATGCCCGAGCGACCAACCTGAAAACAAGAAAAACCCGAGATTCCGAGTCGGGCGTAAAGCCTTTTGAAGAATCTTCTGTAAGCTTTTTATGAGAATTCCATATTTTGACCACAATGTTAGAAAATCCCAAAGTATTTTTATGCCGACCAACCTACTCCTAGTTGAGAGTCGGACTTTACACTAACCAAACATATTTGTGATACCCGCCTTATGAAAGTTTGGTGCTGTAGAATGAGCTAAGCCTAAACTCATATTTTATAATTTGTTTTCCCTAGGTCGTGGTCCTAAACTAACAAAGAAGGAACTCATCAAGGGAGCATTGCCATCACAGAATTTGCCCATCAGAGATTCTGATCTTAGAACGAATGTGCAGAAGAAAGAAAGAGTGCCACGATCAGTTGTGTGTGATAGGCCATTGATCAGTGATACAAGAAAGTATTGCTATAAAGATTTTAAAGAACTCACCACCAGAGTACAAAAGCTTGTTTTGAAGGACTGGTGTGTTTCATCATCAAACAATCAAATTCGTTTCTGTAAATTTGAAGTCCCCTATATCACTCCAAGGCTATATATACGCATAGATGATAGTTTAGCCTTTACACTGATAGTATTTGGCTGGTTTCTTCCTGAAGATCACATATTATATAAATGTGTGAAAAGGAGTGTGAGAAACATAACTGTCTCAAACCTTCTCACTGAAATAGACAGCTATGAAATTTGCAAAGGCTACCCAGAAAACTCATATTCAGGGATCTGAAGCATACTTCTACTGACAAGGTCTAATTTATACCTTGTTTATATCAAACATTGTTTACTCGTGTTGTTCTGGTGTGTCTGTTTTTCTTTTTAATTCTCTTCTAAGTGATTTTGACTTTCCAGAAAATTTTTTCCGTGCCTTGTACCTGCTAATGACATCTTTGGCAAAACTAAATGATCTGACTTTTGTATACAACAACAGAGCTTGGTACAAAATGTATTTTGACACATCATCAGGCACTTGCAGTTCTGCACGACTTACCCACTGACCAAAGAGGGTCACAATTTTGTGGTTCTTTATCAACTTATTTACAATCTCATCTTTATCAATCTTAACAATGTGATTTCCTGATGTCATGCTTTTAAAATGTATTTCTGCAACTGTAAAAATCTGTTCAACTTCAACGGTAATCTTCCAAAGGCCTCCTCTGTTCAAACAATCAATGAGATTTTGTGCTGTGTTTGAATCCTCGCCTTGCCTTCCTGCTCGAAGTAGTGCTATGGCTTGCTGGCCTGATATACTCTTCCATTTTGGGGACTTTCGTGAACGCTTGTTGAGAGAAAATAGCAAATAACCACCAAGATACTGCAAGGCTGACTTTTCTTTCACTGATAAGCTGGTGGAGATTGCTCTTGCTGTTGGAGTGTGATCTGCCTTCTTTTCTTTGAAAAAAGATACAATTTTGTCTGCTAATCTGGTTGCCAAAAGAACAGATGATTGGAATGGAAGGCCAGAAAATTATTCTGCGGCTTTTAGGGGTACGAGTGCAAAATATGTTGAATAGAATTGTTCAACATTCCCCTTTTTTTCCAAGGAATTGTAAAGTTTCTTAATCCTACCAAACATTGCGATTGACTCAAGGTCATGATCCTGTGGCGCATATACGAAAACGTATTCCTGGAACCCTGTTCTAACATTTTCGGAGTAGCACTCATTGTTAGAGAGGCTCTCAAAACACTGGCTGACCAACTGACAATAATCTTCAATAGAAAAGGAGTCTACTTCATGAGTTGAAGCCACTTTATGCTTCGTATTTTTGTGTCTCGTCAAACCACATTTGCTCCTGCACTTCTTTCCACAAATTTCACATTCAATGTCACTGTCTTCAATCTACGGTAGATGAAAATCAAAGTAAATTTATGTTCTCTTTTTATCTGCAAAAATCTACCTCTAATCTAACTGATTTACCGTTTGTTTGATTTCTCCTCCTTGACGAAGAACACTTCGTTGATTCATTCATTACAACACGAAACTAGACGTGACTACACAACTCATAAATTTTGCCCTCATTGCACTACAGTTTTCCAGACCTTCCAGATTCAAATTAAATGATATTGTCGAAAAGTCGACAAAACGGCAAAACGAAGTTTACTATGTGTGGCATATATCTCCCCAGATATTTTCTGTTCAAAAAGCACGATCAATTTCCAGCCACATCATATTCGTATATTATAATCAAAAGCGAAAACTTTAGTTACAGAAAACTGTCTGTACTCTTCAACACCAACAACTCTAACTTAACTTCTCTCACAACGATCATATCAAGTTACAAAATAAATTAAATTAACGGGGGGTAAACCCGGGAGCCCTCACATATGGGGCTTTTTGAACATATACGTATTTTGCAGTTTTTATCTCCCACCTTTAAGAGCGAAAATTCTGTCAAATCAACGTGATCGTATCATGGCTTACAGTTGAATAGTGTGCGTTTAATAGCATGATATTGGAATTTAACATTCGAATAAATTACTGCTCCTCGTGGTGCTTTGAGATCATTGTAAATAGCTTTTTGGGTCATTCAATTCCTCCAATTTCATCATTTTATAAGCGCATCGAAATTCAACTAGGTTAGGCCCCTTACTCCACTCTTCATAATGGATTATCGAAATCAATTTCTTCGACTAATGTCGTCAAACTACACTAATACACTAATTACTTGATATGGAACTCTGAAAAGTATCAGTTATATACATACTCTAGTTGTAGCCACTTATGAAGACATGACGGTGGGGCGGAATGACTTATGTGGAGGGGCGGAATGACTTTGGTGGGGCGGAACGTACGTGGGGCGGAACGCAGGTGGGGCGGAAGATCCGGCAACCGCACTACACAAGTCTCAGCATTTCGTTTGAAAATCTCTAGCAGTATAGTTTCCTAAAAAGTGCAGGACATTAGACTTTATTAATTAACTGCTAAGAACTAATCACTAACAAAATTTTGCGTAATACCAATTACTGGGTCTTTGTACATTATCAGAAAGATTGCTGCCCTCGCCTCGTTCGGTTAGGCCTAGGCCGCTCCCATTTCCCTAATTATTATTGTGAAAAAGGAGATCAAAACACACGTAATTTACCTGTGAAACTGCCTCCTCAAATGCATCTAGTATTTCTATCTCTTCGTCAAGAAATTCCGACTCCAAAAGCTCCAAAATAACATCCAAATCTTCGCCAGAAACAACATCTTCTCCCGTATTGCTCGCCATGTTGAAAATGTGTGCACGGTGAGGCATCACGTGACAGCAAAAATTGAACAGCGCAACATGCATAGCGGCGGCCTTTGATCTTTGCCAGCTTTCCCGACCAGAGTATTTTGAATGACCCTGAGTTAACATTATAATATAAATTAGTAGAAAAATAATGAATGGTTAATGAAAGCTCAACCTCCAAAAAGTAGCATTCACAGTCACACCCCTTTACAGATGATTTCCAACTTTGTTTTAGGGTAAAAAAAGTATTCCCCTATGGGGGGTCAACATTAAAATATTCTGATGTCATGTATTTATACATGCAGCATCTAGCATTTTTAAGAAGAGTGCAGACCCTATACATTGTTCCAACTGCACTGAGCTGAAGTTTTAAATTCTTTTTAAAATCAATAAACTTAAAGTGCCCCTACACCTTATTTTTTTATTCTTTATATCGATAAAACTTTCTTCGCTGATTTTAGATCCGAAAATAGTATTTAAATCTGACGTCTAGTTAACGAGTTATAACGTGGGGAAGTGTCGATGTTTCGTCATTTTCGCCATTTTTTGTGGTCAACTTTTAGGACTGGGATCTACCTACTATGACATCATAGTTGGTGCCATTGTGCCCCGTTCATTTTCCCGTACTGAAGCAACAAATCCGGCATCAATTTTCTCTCATACTATGGACTCGATATTTGTTTTTTTTGACTTTGACGATTAGAAACAGGTCGGCGCATTATGATATTGAAATTTGAAAGGCTTGCGATGAGTTTGCAGCTGTGGGGAGGAATTACAAAATTCCCATTTAGTGGCTGCTCGTTGTGCTCAGTGGTGGCGGGCGTGGGCCGTGCAATGTTAAAACTGTTCGGGATGCCAAGAAGAGCATCAAAATATGATAAAACTGGGAAAATATGCCATATCGATGTGTCTTGCTAGCCCATGGAAATACACCCGATAAATCAAAACTTGTATGGCTTCACAAAATTCTGCTTTATCAGGATGATCGCCCTAAAACTGTAGGGAGAAGGAGATGGATAGATTTCATCAATTCGCAACGACGGAAGAAATTCTATGGACGCCTCATCATGAATGAAATAAATCAAACAACAAAGCGCAATAATTTCGGTACAATAACGAAATTCATGTGTAGTAATAAGGAATTGTGTTGCAGATTTTCTACACTTGCTGTTCCAAATGAAAATCGAATCGTTTCAAGCTTCTTCAAACCCCAATGGTTTAGACTGACACGGATATGATGGCCTAAATTATTGCGTAGATGAATTTTGATATACACTTCTGCTTCATCACATACACAACAAAAAGATAATAATTCAGATCTAGTCAAATGCCCAGAAAGTTTTCTTTTAACATTTCTTTTCTTGCTCACATCTCTTTCATGGCTTTGACTGAAAGAGTTCTCAGCCAAATGGGATCAAATGCATCATCAGGTTTCTCCTTCATCGGTATCACTATCAACGGTCTGCTTTGCTCTACGATACGATCAATCCTATCCCCTCGCCATCTTCGCATTCCTCGGCACTGCAATCCCTACTGTCATGAACTACTATCCGACTAAGAATGTTAATTTATGGAAACTTTCTATTCGATTCTGATCACCAAAATTGCACAAATACCCACGAATACACATAACGAGACACGACAAAAGCGCAACGCAAACACTATTTATTAATACTGAATGTAGGCCTACGCCCGCCGCCACTGAGCACAACGATCAGCCACTACATTGGAGCTTACCTACTATGATGTCATAGTAGGTAATTTACGGTCCTAAAAGTTGACCACGGAAATGTGGCACGCGTTGCCTCGTATCTCAAAAACTACTTGTCATATCAAAAAAATATAAACGGATTCAGAATCAGCGCATTCGAATCTATAGTTTTAGCCAATAAAAAAATAAGGTGTAGGGGCACTTTAAAGTAATTGAATATGTCACCAAAAGGCGGCTGGCCACTCCACACTAACTCTCACTGAACTCATCCCCGTATTCCACAGCTGCTGGCAGGTGTCAGTAGTGCTCCTTTGAATGGTGCTTGTAGTTGGGGTCGAAGTGGATATGCTGGATCTCAATACAAAGACAAAACCTCTCCATCTGGAGATACAGAGTACTGCTCAAGAAGTTAGAGTTTCCCTGAATTTCTTAGCATCCCACTGTCATGACTCGTTCCTTCATATGGATCAGAAAGTAGAGAGACTAGTCCATCAGGTGTCGCAACAGACTGAAATTTTATGGCATGGGCTCTTTTCTGTCCATTATAAACTGCGCTTTGATTCCTACCAGGTCTGGAAATTGGTCGCACTGTGCCATCAATAAACCCCCAACAATTTGTTAAAGGCGCACCCTTAGCATGGATGGCATTCGCATATGTCACCAAGTTAGCTCGAGATAAATGAGGCTGGTAAAAATCTGTTAGAAGAAACCTCCATCGATTTTTGATGAGCTTACATGGTTGGAAATAATGCATAATTCTGGAATTGGCCTTGCAAAGCGAGGGACAATATCTAGATATCTGCATGGATATGCAAACCTCTTTTGCAAAATGCAAAGACATTCTAGTGGATCCAATTTGAGTCTGTTGTACATCACAAGCTCCTCCGGTAATTGCAATACATTACCTAGATTATAAATATCTTCTTATAAAAAACGAAATTCGGCTTTACATTCGTCGTTCGAGATATTCGAACAGATTGTCGAACAGATCATACTCCCAGTATGGAATTTCCAGATTTTTAGGCCTATTTATATTATATAATAATGCGAACTCCATGTCGTCGATATAACCAAGATTATGCGCCAATAGCAAGGCACTTACAACATCTCTGTTGTTAGGCATTTCGATTTTAAAAAAACAATAAATAAAAGAAAGGAATTATCAATTAATTGCTTATTATCCATGGTTTTTGAGGAAATAATTTTTCGCGGGAAATGTTAAAATCTCAAGCCCCTGTGGTCTGATTAGCGTTTAGCACTCCACGCTTTTGAGTAATTCAATTTCACGACAACAGGAACGGAAACGTTAGTCACCTCACCTAACCTCGTGACCCACTAACGTTAACGTTGCCGTTATCGTTGTGGTTGCGTAAAGTCCCTGTTAACTGAATCGCTTATCTGGTGAAAATAGTGAATCTACCATGGGCGCGTCCATGTTGACAATATAAATTGAAACTGAATTGAATTCTCAGCCACCCTCTCAGCTGTGTGATATCAGCCATCGTGCAACGAAACGTTTAGGCATTGCAGCGCAAAAAATTGATGTTTTATTTTGATTTAAAACAGTTCCTGCAGATTTTTTCTAGTAGGCCAAAGATTTTCAGATTTTTTTTTTTCACACAAATCAAATATCATTGATGCAATGCAGTGAAAAATATATTAATATGAAGCAGGAATGAGAAAACTATCCATTTCGACAGAGGATGAAAGCTTGATGTTTAATTATTAAAACAGAATGGCAACTCGAAAATGAAGTCTCCTCTATCTGTCCCATGACAACATCACAAGACTCCAGAAATCCAAGCAAGAGCTTGATGGCAAAGCTGACACAAATTGCATCATATGTTAGAAATAACCTGAAAAAGGGCTATCTAGAAAACATGGAGTGTGGAATGATGGAGTGGAATGGAATGGAATGGAGTGATGGAATGACATGGAAAACATGGAATGAAAGGGAAAACATGGAATGACATGGAAAACATGGAATGACATGGAAAACATGGAATGACATGGAAAACATGGAATGATATGGAAAACATGGAATGATTTTCAAAAATTGTAATGGGAAAATATATGATATATTGTAGCAAAATATACATATTTGTGTTCTTCTATATCTTTTAACCCCTATCTTAGCATGAGCTTTGATCTATTACGTATAAATTACAAATAAACTCATCCAAGTGATTCACATGTCACACTTTTCAAGAGCATTTTATAAGTGGGAAAGATGCTAATTGTGTTCATGTTTCTATGCAAAACAACCCGCATTTGTCACAAAATACAAGTATATGTATTGTCAGTGCTGTGGTGAGAACCAATAAGAATAGTTAAATAGTTTTTGTCGTGTTTTTCTGAATTTAAAAATTTCTGTTTTGATTGCGGGTTTGAAACTTGCAGTCGAATAAATGACGCAGTTGTCACCGGATTACCGATATTGGTGAATGACCTTGGCGAGCAATACTGAATCAAAAACAAGTAAAAAGAACTTGTGCATGCCAACTACTATAAGAATATACAACAATGTGGACAACTACGTGCTTTTTCATGTTTGAATAAATTAAATTCAAAGCTGATAATTTTTCAACAAAACGAAATACAAACACTTTTAACTACCGAAGAAAACATTTATTTTATAATGTGAAACTAAAACTAAGAGAGTTCCCTTAAAAGGTATATCATAGGTATATTTAGTATACGATGAACAAAATAGTAACGGAATAACGAGAAGTTATATAACGAGTAAAGTTGAAATTGGCATTGGCACTTGGATGCCAAATTCTGTTAACAGTCTTTCAAGGTGTTCCCTTCGCAAAAAGTTTACAAATTGGAGAGACAATTTTAAGTTGTTCCTGTGAAATGCAGGATATTTTCTTTGCACACACACCAGTCTCATGTGAAAGTGTATGTTTTGAGCAATCGGCGTTTGCATTATCTGCCTTGTTTGTCTGTTCTGCCCCTAAGTATTTTTTCACAAGTTAGTTGAAGTGAAGCCGCTTTTTGTGTTATGTCCGCCCGCATAAAATTATCATGTCAGTGTGAAGTCTTGATTTTAGTTGTTCCTTTGAATATATGTTTTTAACCGAAAAAACCTCTAGCACCAATATCGGTGCTTGACACATCATACTCCGGTGACAACTGCGTCATTTATTCCACTGCAAGTTTCAAACCCGTAATCGAAACAGAAAATTTTTAAATTCAGAAAAACACGACAAAAACTATTGACGCAGCTATTGGTTCTCACTACAGCACTGACAATACATGTACTTGTATTTTGTAACAAATGCGGGTTGTTTTGCGTAGAAACATGAACACAAACAGCATCCTTCCCACTTATAAAATGCTCTTGAAAAGTGTGACATGTGAATCACTTGGATGAGTTTATTTGTAATTTATCCGTAATAGATCAAAACTCATGCTGAGATAGGGGTTAAAAGATATAGAAGAACACAAATATGTATATTTTGCTACAATATATCATACATTTTCCCATTACAATTTTTGAAAATCATTCCATGTTTCCCATGTCATTCCATGTTTTCCATGTCATTCCATGTTTTCCATACCATTCCATGTTTTCCATGTCATTCCATCACTCCATTCCATTCCATTCCATTCCACTCCATCATTCCACACTCCTTGTTTTCTAGATAGCCCTGAAAAAGTCCAGCTGATAAAATGGTAGAGCTGAGCAATTGTAATGTTATGATTGCGTCAGTATAAATTGTATCATGTCTGTGTTAATATATTAGAAGTAGAATCATGTTCGTGTTAGTTATATTGTTTTCCTGTGATGTACTTGTGACCGTGCCGTTTGTCTATGGGCCCATGTACAGTCGACTTTCTGCGGACTTAGCTCAATGATGGTAACTAATTGGAATGCAAGGAATCGAGAAATTTGCTCAACGCTGAAAAGCAACAAGTTGTCATCATGCATTACTCATGTAACTGCCTGATGACAGGAATAAACGAAAACAACGTGGCTGGTTTTCGAAGCTCAGAACAAGATCAATATTACATGTTATGAAAACGCACAGGAGAAATGTTCTGAATGAATTGTGAATTATGCCCCTCCATTGGCAATTACCGTTATATTTTGGGCAAATGTAACGGTACTTGCCGTTATATTTTGGCATATTTTGGGCAACAAATGGCTCCACGTTTACGAATGCCCTCTCCATTATTTCAGTCCTACATGTTTGAGAGGCAGCACTCTGAGACCAATCTCATTTATGCTTGCATTGATATAGAAAATGTTCAAGCAGTCCTTTTGTTAAACATTTTCTGTTGTTGAACCCTGGGGCGCTAATTGGGATAATCTCCGAAAATATGCAAGTTTTCTTGACTTGAGCATGACTGTACATGGGCCCTATGTTATATCCGTTGTTGCTGTCACTATTGATTGATGTGTCATATTATCATTGTTTTAACTTAGGTAAAATTGTAATAGTATTTTAGTTGAATGATTAATCTCGACCAAGCAACATCTTGTGTTCTTTTGAGTTATACCTGCCTTACCCAGCCACGCTACACCAGGGTTTATTTTAAGGATTTTTTATCATTGCACATATTTAGCAAATTTTGATGATATGGGCGTTGTCTCTCGAAACTTGTAATGACCACGCCTTTCTACTAACATTTAGAACAATATGCTCCACTCATTTCGACTTCTGAGGAACAGGAACTGAAACATAGTTAACCATTTTATGGCTATTTAGCGGATATTAAACTTAACATTAGAGGGTGAGGTGTGTGTTATTCAACTGGCCATGTGCTATTTCTCGTCATTGTAAAATCTTTGAATAACAGACTGGGCAATTTGACCGAATTTCATGTTATACTTTGTTCAAATCTCGATTTGGTAACTGTTTGATATGTGGTTGTAGCCTACATTTAAATTGACAAACTCAAATCAATTGTTGAAAAAACAAACTCAGATCAATTTCTTCACCATTCCTATTGGAAGTAGTACAATTAGGTCGCCTTGATAACAATTTTGGCCAGAATTCTTGTCTGTGAGCCCCATTCTGCAGATTGTGAGAGGCTAGTATCTGCATACACCAGCCTTATGAAAGCAAGTTCAAGAAACCGACTTTAGTGACAAAATATCAATAACAATTTGTACATAAATTTGAATATGCCAGTATTGGGGCAATATGACCCACGTCCAACTATTCACTACTTCATGACAGATAAAAAATGCTGAGCCCGAGATATACCCCAAAAGCTGACAAGCAGTCTTGGTTTTGCAAAGTTTTTGAGAACCAAGATATTGAAAGAAAATGAAAATAAGCTGGTTGGTTCAGCAAAGCTTTTAAATTGCTTAGTATTGACTGTTTACTATTAGTTTGTTATTTGCATCGATGACTACGAGGACGACATTTACTGTGAGAATATTTTCTTGAAATTTGTCTGAAATTGTTTTGTTAAAATGTTATCACTGCACAAATTTGATTTTATCACTGCACAATCATGGTTTATCACTGCACAAATTGGTTATCACTGCACCTTAAAATAAACCCTGCGCTACACAATGATTGTGAAGAAAAAGCATGCGAAAAACCTGAGTAGGCTGTTCTCAGTACCATAATGTCAAAATATGATGAACTCTTCCTTCAGTTCCAATCTTAAAATCAGTCTCTGCAAGACACTGAACTTATCTGTTGTCAGCAAAGTGAGACAGAATACTGAAGAAGTTTTAGACGGACTATAGAATTAATAGGTAGCTTAACAAATGTGATAGGAAGTAAATGCAAATATACAGTGCAGAAGAGTCAGATGTTTACCAGTGTTCTGTTCTTGTTATGTCTTCATTGTCTACATAATAATACAAACCGTTCACCACTTTCATGTCTCTGGAGCCACATTCACATTCAGGTTCAAAATTAGATTCAGATTCGACAATAACCATCAATTGATTGTCCATAAATCTTCGAGTTGTAAGTATTAGAATACCAAACCTGATTCATAGCCATCCCAATGCAATTACCTATATTTTGAAGATTTTCCAAACATTTTTCAGTCAGGGGGTTCGTCTATAATTCGAATCATATAAGCAACTACGTAAATTTTTGGCCAAGCCACTCTTGTGCAAATCTTTCGTTCTGTCTTACAAGATGAATTGGGCCAACCCATAGAAACATATTATTGGGTTGATTCTATCGCCACTTTGTGCTGGATAACGCACGACAAACCCTGGAAACAATATGTATGCCACCGTGTATCGGAAATTTTGGAGTTTTCGGACAGTGAAAACTGGTTTTATTGTCCAGGACAGCAGAACCCTGCCAATTTGCCCTCTCGAGGTAAATTCGGTCCCTCGTTGTCTGACAATCTTTTTGGTAGGAGGGTCCTGAGTTCTTACAGTTCAACCCAGAGAGGTGGCCCACTGTGCTACAACAAAATGAAATTTAAAGCAAAAAAACAAGCTCAAGGGGCACATTGTTTAAACAACGTAATTTATAGATCAAACGAGCCGAAGAATTTGTTACATAATCATTCCAAAAATGTGTTGAAAGTGTTATAATTCTTAAAACATGTGTCACTGTAAGTGTTATGACAAAACTCTTGTCCTGCTCACTCAAACCAACTCAGAATTCTCAAAGTCTTTGAGCTTGTCGTGAAATTTAGTCATAGCTTCATTCATTCTACAATTTTGCTTCTCTTAATTAATCTCACAGCTTTACGTCACCTGGATTATAACACCTTTCATTCTTTCCAAACTTCACTTCGCCTAGCCCTTCCGGTTATTTGTTTTAAGTACGTAAAGCCTGCTTAATATTAATTTCAACGAATGTATATAAATGTATGTAATTCTCATTTTATGTCAGTCAGTCAGTCAACATCAAAATATAGAGCAAACACGACTCGTTTCTCTCTCTGAATGGCATGGAAAAATCACTGAATGGCAAGATGAAATGGCAAGGAAAGTTCGGAGAGGTGGGTCACGTAGCTTGGTGGGAATACGGATCAAATTCCTACAAGCTAACAACATTGAATAAAATATCTATCTTAAATTATTTTCAAAAAATTGGCCATGAAGAGGCTTCGCAAGGGTTAGACCAATCTAGCAGAGGCTTCTCGTATAGAGAAACAGAAGAAGCAAGAAAGGAATTGACTGAAAAAGAGAGCGAGGGAAGGAAAAGAAAGAAATACAAATTGTGGACAGAAATAGAGCGAGGAGAAATTGGAAGACTTGCTCCGCATGGATACAGAAGGAAGAAAAATGACAAGACGAATGGCAACTACATCAAAAATCCCTGTTTCACCTGGATTGCTAAAGGAGACAAAGCTGGATTTCCAGAGAAAAATTAAAGTACTCCAAGCCCGCTACAGCATTAAACTTTGATAAAACACCCTGCTCATATGTGTATACATCGAACCATACACTGCCCGAAAAAGGTGCTTCAAGCGTGCCTCTGCTTGGAAAAGGAAAGCAAAAGCAAATTACTGGTACATTCACAGTTTCGAAGACAGGAGTTTTTTGCCCATGCAACTGATATACGAAGGAAAAAAATCGTTTTCTCTCAAAAGGGGTTACATTTCCAGAAGGCTTTGATGTGACGTACATATCAAGCAATTGGTAGCCATAACTACAACGAGGAAGTAGTTTTCAGTTGTTGATGTCAGTGATCTTTCCCTTCGTGGCAAAACAACGAGTTGAATTGAAGCTGCCAATCAAACAAAGAGCCTTGATAATCTTTCATGTGCTCAAAGGACAAACAACAGATGCAGTCCTTAAATTATTGAAGACAATAACTGTGTTAGTGTGTTTGTGCCACCAAACTTGACACATCATATTCAGCCACTGGATCTCACTGTCAATGGTCTGGCAAACAAGTTTATAAAGTCAGAGTTTGAAAAGTGGTATACCAAGAATTTCGAGGCCCAGATCAATCGTGGAATTGAAGTCTATTCCATTGAAGTCTCGCGAAAGCTTTCTACAATGAAACCTCTTCATACCCATTGGTTGATTGGGTTGTACGACTATTTGCGAAAAAACCCTGAAATGATAAGAAAAGGCTTTCAAATGGCAGGGATCGATGACGCATTAAGCATGGAGTTGGAGCCAGAGGACCCGTTTGAAGATCTACACTATATTGTATTAATTATAAACTAACATGGTATATGTACATCAATTCTTACACATTTTTTGGAATCTCAATCGACTTTAGCTTTTGTCCGAAAATTTCTCTAATCCTAAAGTTTTTTGGTTCGAAATTCTTAAAAAAGCGTCCGACAGTTTCTTGTCCGAAGTATTTCGTCCGAAATTTTTAAGCCCGAAAGTTTTCGGTTTTAATGTAGATATATTTCAATTAAATTTTAGATCGAATTAGATCGAATTAGATCGAATAAACTTAAATGAAAACGAATAAATTTAGTTAGAACGGAAAAATTCCCTGCCGAAAGAATTCCAATTCCCAAGGTATTCTCTGCACGAGGAATACCTTGATCACCAACAGTAATGTTACTGGGCTTCGCGTTACGGCGTATAATGTTGTTAGCCTTTGTCTTTCTCCAAGCCCCCTTTCGGGCAACAGCCTCTTTTTCAAATATTGATTGTGCCATGAAATCCGCACAGCGCAGCGGCCACCGCACCCCACAGCAGCGCACGTGTTGGATGGACGTGATGTGATTGCCTTTTGCCTTGCCTGCACAACGAAGATGGCTGGGGAAAAATCAAATATTAAACACAAAAGTGGGCCTTTGAAGCAGTCCAATAAACCCCATAAATATGGAAGACATAGATCAAAGGGTCAGCTGGACAACTTTAACAAAGGTAGGTATTTGTTTAAATGTGGCCTTACTTTTAAAATATATCACCGTGACACTGTGAACCAACAACTTCTTCAGCCCACGATTGATGCCTTGAATAGAATAGAATAGAATACTTCATTTCCAACACTGACTAAAACTAACGACATACAACAGGTTAAAATTAAATTCACAAATTAACTACACCAAGTCAAATTAACAAAAATCAGGTTGAGGATATTGGGAAAAAACCCACGATGGGATGGGGCTATCGAATACCGAGCCCAATGCGAATAACCTGTCTGTCATAGAGACGGATCAGCTATGAACTCAAACTCAAACGCAAAATGTTTTTTCAGCATAAAATTGACTAATTACATCATACTGATATAAAAAAAAGATTAAGTACAGGAATACATCTTTTTTTTTAAATAGAAAAACATGGTTGAGTGTAAATATGTAATTAAGAAATCTTAGGCTGCTGATGGACACATGGAAAAAACTTTGGGCCAGCTATCGAGCCATGTGTCCAGAAGTATATGAGTATAAATATCTGTTCTATTATTTTTTAAGAAGTAAAGGGAAGGGAGGTTTTGAAGATGATGTTTTTGTAAGATGGTGCTGGCCATCATGCCATGAAATGTATAAAGAAATATGAAAGCTTCATATTCATAATTGATATTGTCCTGTCAGTCTTTTAAACAATGAGAGAAATTCAGTTTGGAGGCGGAGGGTCAAGTTTGAGACTTATATATTTATCTGGAAAACAACAACAATGCAGAAATTTTTTGAATCACACGTCAGCAGAAAGTAGATGTTTTGTAAACTTCTTTTTGAATTGATGAAATCAAAGCTTTTTCAAGTCATTTGGGACTCTTTCCAGAATTTTACACCATTAAATGATATAAATCTCCTCTTTAAGTCAGTATTATTAATTGGTAACAGAAAATCATATGCGTGTCCTGATATTAATGTCACATTTCTTTTGAACATTGAGCAAATACTCAATGGAAGTTGGCCATTAGATAAATTCCGCATGAATTTTGCAGTACCTACTTAATTGATGGTATTGATCAAAATCTAGTAATTTTAATTTTGGAAGCAAAGGTTGCAAATTCAGTGAGGTTCTTTCTTCCCGAAGGAAATCAGCCGGAGAACTATTTTTTCTTATTCGGTCTAATTTAGCAGTAGTTGCACAATCCCAGTTTATGAGACCATAGTCAATGTGTGGTTGAATAAAAGTAAAATAAAATGATCTTAACATGTTAGTTGAAACAAGATGTCTCAGTTTACACAAGATTCCTATTCCTTTTGATAGTTCAAGGTTGATATGATGTATGTGGTAAGACGAAGTTAAATTCTTGTCAGTTAAAACACCTAGATATGTAGTGTAAGGTTTTTTCTGCATTTTAATTGTTTATTTGTAATGTTACATTACTTTTAAAACTTTTATGGGCTTAATGAAACAAAACAAAATTTGTTAGCGGTTAGCTAATTCGAAACTCAAATCAGTGCATTGTTGTATATTGTTTCAATCATGTCAGGGTTTTCTTGACAAAAACTGTGCCTTTGTCCTTTGCAAAGAGATAGAATTGTTGTTGTTTAGAAGATTAATATAGATAAGAAAGAGTATGGCTCAAGAACACTTCCTTGTGGTGCACTACATGTTATCAATCCCAATCCTACCTTTTGCTAGCAATTTTTTAAATATGACTCAAACCAAGCATTTGCCAATCCACTAATTCCATAATGACCTAATTTCCTGAGCAGAATATCACAATTTACTGTATCAAATGCTCAATGAATGAATTCAAGTTAGTTGCAGATGTCTTTTGTAACAAATGGGTGAACTATTAGAATCGTGAAGTGTGAGGCAAAGAAACCTATTAGTAACATGTCAAGTAATTTGACAAGCATTAATAATTTGAGCAAAATATTGGATGTGCAAACTTCAGCAGTAATGCAATAAATGAAGTAGACCTCACATCCCCACAGGTAGCTCACAAAAGGTTGGGTTTCAATTTCAACTTTTAACAGGGCATCTTTTAATGATTTCTGTCTCTTGGGGTAAAAATCCATACCCATTTATTTATTTTTTATTAAATTTTTGTATGAAATTGCTGGAAAAGATTTATTTTGTAATGTTTGTTTTCAGATAGCATATATCATACTTCCATCCAGGTTGTTTAACAGAGTTTTTTTGTAAAATATATTTTCTTATAAAGTTGATGATTTGTATGAAATCTCGTCTCTCCTTAATTTGTAAAAACGTGAATACAGCATGCGTTGGATTGTAGTTTCAAAATTATCGAGAACATTTTTGTTGTGTACAGATTCCTCACTAAGACAGCCTTTTAGTCAGTGTTGGACACTGCGTATTCTTTTGTCATGCTGTATGGTGCAAGACACGGAAATGCTATAACCAACTTTTTAAATTGTCCAGTACTAGATTGGCCCTTCAACTCAAGCTCTTCCAGTTGGGGTCAATCAAGCCTGATAATGGTTGTGGAATATGCAGATCTGAGTGTTTGATTTGGGAAATTGAAATGAAATAACGAGATTCCATTCTGCTTCACTTGTCCACACCACACCGCAAGCAGAATTTGGTTTGCATAGCTTCATTGCCATTCAGCAAGAGGTATCTGTTTTCATGAATGCGGGTTTCACACAAGGAAATAATACTGTAATGTAGTTAAGGGTGAACATAAAACAACGAGGTATTGTTGCACGATGGAATTTCACCACAGCAAAATTTGTTTCCCTCTATGCTAATAGCCCACCGATGCCTCCACACGCTGTGACCAATACTAAAACCTAACTTAGTTATATTGTTTTAGGCCACCGTTTTGATTTATTGGCAAGCAAATTGTTGAATTCGCAAGAGCACTTGATTATAACCATTCCCATGAACAACTTTTATAGCCAGGGCCGCACATTAGAAGTGTGTGTGTGTGTTCGGGACAGGGCCGTCGCTAGAAATTTTTGATGGGGGTGTAGAACAAGTAATTTGCCGACAAAATAGGCGTGACAGCGAATATCAGCGTGGCTCTGCGTGGCTTTCAAATGGTTTAGGAAATCATCAAATTATTGAGAATAGGTTCATTACTATTTATAAAGGTTTTTTGATATGTCTGTGAATGACTAGCAGCTACATTTATTGTGAATGACTGCATCATTTTATTTATTTTGCCCAGTATTTGCGATTGCAAATGGATTCTTCAAACCACCAAAATGTCCATATGGAATACTCTGTCAGCTTACAATACTTACTTTTTTTTGTCAGGATATCCTTGTGATATTTTTAGTTGTGGAAAGTTCGATAATCATTATCAAATGTTTGGTTACAGCCACGTATCAGACATTTTAGTTTAGTTATTTTTCTTTTTTTTCACGCTTCCAAAAGATTTGTGAAGCTTTTGCAAGCGCAAGAATTTTTGAAAATAAAATTTTCTGATTTTATCAAAATTTATGCAATGGGCACCAAAGGAATCGAAAGGAATGTGTTTTGGTGAAAGCTGGCAGTTCAAAAAAGTTGAGTTCATTGTTAATTATGGTGTCCTAAAATTGCAAAGATAGGAAATGAATATGTTTAAAAGCCACTTGAGCGGGAATTTTCGATAAAAGCAATTTGAAAATGGTTGCCTTTGTCATTACTACTTAACATTAAGGAACTTTTAGACCTAAGTTAAATGTCGCTTTTCTCATGCGCCGAATCCAATACAATTAAGTACGGCAGTGCATTTCATGATAAACCGAACTGATTATAAAACCCTTTCCAGAATGAAAATTGATCCTGTAGAATTGTTTTTACAAGCCCGCAAAGTCGTCGATTTTGCCATTTCAACTGCGACAAACGTGACGTCATAACCAGGACCCATTTCAAGTCTTTGTACTGAAGTTTATCGTAGCTTTTTGCTCCACTCCGTCTGGCTCAATAAATAGCTAATTAATCAAAAATCGCATCGCAAGGCATAAATGTTGAAGTGTTTTCACAAATTTTAAAATTGTTTTCATAATTTTAGAAAGCGATTTGGGGGGAGTAATTGGGGTCAGAATTGGGGCAGTTTTGGTCGTGACGTTAAACTGCGGGAGGGCGATCAGCCGCGGCGGAGAGCGGAAGCAAACAACGGGGATGATCAGTGTCGAGATGAAATATACTTTTGCATTTGACTTGACTGAATCGCATATGATGTATGTGTGAGAGAATGCAGAGATGTTTTCAGAATCTACATGGACTATTTACGCTCAGAGTTGGCTTTTTAAGATATATCTGATGCTGCTAAGTTGTTGTCAGTCCAGTCTTATCAAAACGAATTACTTTTACATCACGTCTGGCTGGAACGCCAAGTTGCTACAGTGTTTTCATCAGGGTAGAAGTCGGAGAAATAAAATAGAACTAATCGCAATATTCTGCATAGCAATTTATTATCATAGTCAGATGTGTTACAAGTTTTCTGTTGAAACACGATGATTCCAAAATTCCAAATGGACAAAAAATAAAACTGGTGGTTCCGTAGCTTTCTGTTTTTAATTTCTGTCTGGCCTATGTGTATTGTGAGCAAAACGCACGCCTTCAGCTCTCCTTATCTGTTTCATTTCAAATTTGTTTTGAAAACGGCTGCTTGAAAATCCCATTTATAAATTAACTTAACTGCTGTAACAGCTTACTTTGCCTGCTCATCTAACAACAACCTCGGCCATCTTGTTTGCTACTAGTTTTACTAACCTGCCATCCATGATTTCTGACAAACTTCCTTTGTGAATTGCTTCCAGCTGCTTGGAAATCAGACCGCGCGGAATAAGATGCCTTTTGACTGACCGCGCGGTTTGTAGTACCCTTTTTCAAAACGCCGCTATAGCGTTACCGTAAGTTCAATTTTTTTAGTTTATAGCTGAAACGACGCGCGGAAAGTTATAGGTTTGTACCCTGGGAAGCGATTTTTTAATAAGGGCCGTGGTTACGCATAGTGCAGATTTGAAAACTTTTCCCGATACTCTCCAATTATAAAAGTCGATTTGTGTCCTGGTTATGACGTCATACCATGTCGCAGTCAGTGCCCCATTTCAAAGCCAAATTTAGTATACTTATCGTGATCGAATAAAAACAAAACAGGCACCAAAGTAATCAGTAAAGATTGAAATTTCAAAACCTCAAGATTGAAATTTCGAAACCTCAAGTTATGGGAAAACCTCAAGTGAGTACCAGGCTTTACTTGAGGTTTATCACGATAGCGATAACGATTACGATAACGAATAAATTCCTTGCCTGCGGGTATCATGTACTCACTGTCATTCGCATTTGTCGTTATCGTGAAGTAAAAATGGCGGTTGAAGGAAGCAAACTCCTTAAAATCAACCAGAGCGTTTGATGTTTGATTTCATTTCGCAAACGCTCAGAAAATAATCAGGAAGTTAAAGGAGCGAAGAAAAGGAAGGTTCTGGGTTAAAGAAACAGTTTTAAAAACAAATCTTTCCAAAAAGTCACCGGTTGGGACCAATAATCGAAAGATAACGATCCCGAATTTTGTTAAAGATATTTGCAAATGTGAAAAGAAAATTTGGGCCAACCATTTACTGTTGGGGAAGCAAAAACAACAGCAAAAGATACATTTTACATTAAATTTTCTGTGCCCAGACACTGTTTTCCCATCATAAATTTTTCACATTCCTGAGAACAAAAGACGGATCACGATTATCACGAAAAAATATCAAAACTTTTCCTTTTCAATTCGTTGTAATCGGGCCGGTTTTATCACGAAAATCGGACATAACACGATTACAAATTATGTACTCACTTGGTTTTATCACGAATAAAACCTAATCGTTATCGCTATCGTTATCGTTATCGTGATAAACCTCAAGTGAGTACCAGGCTTGAGTACCAGGCTTTATTGTTAAAAGGTTCAAGTGAGCTTGGCGGGGTTTCAGTATTTTATTTATTGCCCACGCGGAAGCGCGATAGCGCTACCGTGAGGGTTTGTAGTCTGCCGCGCAGGAATGTTAGAGCTTGATTCAAAGTTGAACTTGAAGATGAGTCAGCAGAATTTTACACCACTGCTTATTGTGACGTAAAACAATAAGGTGCATTGTTGTATTGTTGAAGATTTTTCAAAGAATCGAGGATTGTTACATCAGCCAATGAAAAATGAGAATTGCGAATATCAAGTGAAAAATCCAATTTCCTGAAATTTTCCAGCAGAGAACATTGGGAATTTTAAATACTGCAGAGAAATTCACTGTTTCTGTCTACATATATATTTGAAGCAACTTGTCAGTCATGTACAAGCTTCACATTTAGTAGAACAATTGAAATTGTTGTAAATTACATCAGCCTTTCACATGTTTTGTCATCTGGATTTGATTTGCATGATTGGTTTAGGTATCTTTGGCCCTATTCGCACTGCATCTGAAAACCTGACAATGCTAATCTCCCATTGTTTCATCTTCAAAGGCGGTAAGGGTTTATCAGGAAATGGCTTAATTGGTACAGCGCGAACAGCAAAATCTGAAATCTGACAAATTGTTACATTCCAACTAATTGATCAAAGATTCCGTCGTAGAGCCCTGGAGCATCACAATGTCATGAAAATCCATGATAACCAGCGGGTGCCCCGACGGACATCCCAGTTTTATGTTAACACCAACAAAAAAGCCCAGGGTGCCATTTGAAATGAAATCACGATCACGCGATTTAAAAATGTACAAATATCTCTCCCCTAACACTCTCACTTCACTGCAATTTGTAGTTCACTCACTCACACGTTCTCAAAGTTCAAATTTTCAAAAGGTATTAAAATGAATCCAAATAACTATCGTGCTCAAAGTGCAAACTTAAATATGGGATACAGAATGAGTCTGATGCAAAATTATTACACGAACGGCGTAAACCCAGTATATTTGGCTGAACAACAAGATGTTGGTATTACAAGGCCGTGGGACATGACACCAAGAATTCCAGAACAACTGCAGTCAGAAGGAGATAGATACAGTGATACCAGTAGCCAGTCCAAAGCAGGGAAAAAAAGCAAGAAGCGTGCCGAGTGGACGACAGAACAGAGTGGTTTTCTGCTTCAGTTATGGGCCGACAATTACGAATATATAAACAGCGCTCATTCGAGGAAAGCTTGGAAGAAAGTTCTTGAGAAAACAAACACAAAGTTTATCAATGAGCCACGAAGTATGGAGCAAATATAAAACGAAAAGTAAATTATCATGTGGATAAGTACAAAGAGGTATGCGACTGGAACAGAAACCAATCTGGTGGAAATAGAAGGGAGTGTGACTTTTTTGATATTATTGACACCGTTCTTGGTACAAGGGACATTGTGCAATTTACAGGTATCCTCGGGGCTGGATTCGAAAGCCAAGATAGCACTGGAGTTGAAGGAAACGTCGATATGGACATTGAAAAAACCATAGCAATACCTGGTTCATCATCAACACCGAAAACATTTCAAGTCATAAGCCAAACACTAGTAGAGGATCAAGATTCTGCTGCAGATGATGATAATAATAATAATGATGATAATAATGCCGTCACAGAGCCTCAGCTTGACCATTTCAGAGAAAGAGGAGAGTGGAAAAAGGGAAAGAGCAAAAAGAAGACTGCAAAGGAGCTAGAAGCAGAGAAAACGAATGCACTAATGGAGGAAATGTCAAGTCAGGGTCGTGAGTTGGTTGCGGCAGTTAAAAGTATGGAGGAAAACGCACAATTGCAGACAATAGCCATGCAAGACATGGCAAGGACGTTAAGCATCGCATACGCAGGGGAGGGAAGAAAGAGGCTAAATACAAAGCAAAGTCCAAGCCCCAGGAAAAAGAGACAAAGAAAAAGAGCAGAACCAGAAGATAGTGACAGTTTTTGACATTTTTGTAAACATTTTTCAAGTTCATATGATTTTTACTTGTTTATTTGATATATTCATTGTTTGTAGCTTTATTAATTTATTCATTTTCAATCAGAGTTTTGTTTATATATTCTTTTAATTTGTCTCTCAATTCCTCACCATCAAATGTGTTTGAGCCCGGAATAATAGAAATTGGCTGCTCGTCGGCATCATCATCTTCCCAGATAACGTCATGTTGCAAACAAAAGTTATGCAACACGCAACAAGCTATTATCGTTTGGTTGAATATTTTGACTTTATCGTCACATCCATGCAATAGTATACGGAATCGCGACTTTAAGACGCCAAAGGCACATTCACAAAGAATAACGACACGATTCACGAAAAACGACATGAAGAAGCAGTATCGACTTTTGTCCACGATGTGACTCCATACAATCGCAACACGTGCTCTGGGCAATTCCCTGTTGAATTTCTTTTCAGCTGGATCAGTTGTGCTTTCTGAATAAGGCTTTATCAGAGATTCCATAAGAGGATATGCACTATCGCCCACAAAATAAGGCGAAACAATATCTTCACCAATAGCTACTTTTGGCTCCTGAAATCCACGATCCAACAGTTTGGAAATTTTTGTGTTTCTCAACACTCTCGCATCGTGTATTGAACCAGGAAAGCCAACAACTATATCAAGGAACTTCATGTCACCGTCGACAATCCCTTGGCACACGACATCGTACCGCTGATATCTGCTGAAGTAATCCTTTTTATTTTCGATTGGAGCCTTGATTTTAATATGAGTTCCGTCGATAGCCCCAAGCACGTTTGGCATTTCAGATCTGCTTTTGAAAGTATTTATTGCCTTCACTTTTTTTTCCAATGTTGCAGGAAACCTTATGAATCTATTTTTCACAGTGTTCAAAACAGTTACTACATCAAAGAACGCTTCATGTACAGTTGTTTTGCCTATATTAAAGGTATCTGCACATACCTGATATGATGCTCCATGTGCAAGCCTGTAAAGCCCTACGGCTAAAACTTTTTCAGGAGATAGGCTGGCTCTGAATCGTGTTTGTCCTCGCGTAATGTTTACATCACAAACTCTTACAAGCATCCAAAACGTATCTCTCGAAAGTCGAAGCCGTTTCTTGAATTCTTCATCGGGTATTCTTTGATCAAACAAGGTATGCTATAACCACGATGAATCAGGCCTCGGATAAGACCAAAAGAGTGGACTTCTTTTTTCTCTCCTTTTTTTACGATGCTGATAAATCACGAGCTTGTTTTGCAATTGTTTAAAAGAAGTCACTGCCAAATTCACAGAACTTTGCTGTTGACTTATGACAGAAAAAGCGTTTGAAATTGCAGTTGCTGCGAGAGTGATATCAACAGAAGTTTTTGCATCCATTTTCGAGTTGATTTGAATCGAAATCAGTACTTTAATCTGTTGCCCTTGCGTGAGAGCACGATTTTCGAGAATGGACTTGTTAACGTGTTAGATGACATAAAACATCTCAAAAGACTGCCCATTGCGAACAGAAATCTGACAAACTTTGTTAATCATGACAAAGTTTTTTTAATCAGCGTGGGAACATCAACTTTGACAAACATTGTCATACTTGCAGTGCGAATAGGGCCTTTGTTAATTCAAATTGTCGAAGCCTGCAATGCCCAGATTGTTAAATTTCTCAAGGGAAATTGCCATGACTACTTTCACACCTGCAAAAGTTCTTTTTGTAGAATTTGCTTCTGATGCCATGAACATATCAAAATTCTTTGACCATATAGTTATTCATCATTTTCGATTTGAACTAAGAGGGGTTACTAGGTGTTTTCTTGGCCATTTAACATGTGCCACAAAAGCCTGGTACTTACTCGAGGTTTATCACGATAGCGATAACGATTACGATAACGAATAAATTCGTTGCCTGCGGGTATCATGTACTCACTGTCATTCGCATTTAATCGAAAGATAACGATCGCAATAATCGAAAGATAACGATCCCGAAGTTTGCTAAAGATATTTGCAAATGTGAAAAGAAAATTTGGGCCAACCATTTACTGTTTGGGAAGCAAAAACAACAGCAAAAGATACATTTTACATGAAATTTTCTGTGCCCCAGACACTGTTTTACCATCATAAATTTTTTGCATTCCTGAGAACAAAAGACGGATCACGATTACCACGAAAAAATATCAAAACTTTTCCTTTTGAATTTGTGGTAATCGGGCCGGTTTTATCACGAAAATCGGACATAACACGATTACAAATTATGTACTCACTTGGTTTTATCACGAATACAACCTAATCGTTATCGCTATTGTTATCGTTATCATCGTGATAAACCTCAAGTGAGTACCAGGCTTTTGTGACACAATAAAAATTTTGCAAACCACAACAGCACTCGTTCATAGTCTCCTGCATGGCTTATTTTTTGCAATTTATGTGCAGAATAGATATCAGTCAGCTCAAGATTCTATGATAAGGACAGTTCAAGACAATGCAGCTCGCATTGACAGAAATGAAAAACATGGCTCAAAACTCACATGGCCACTTTTGTCAGACAAAAATGCTTGTTCCCTTAAGAGGAAAATGAATGCATTTTCTGAAGATACAGAACCGTCACTGTATTGTAATATTAAAGTCCAAAAGTTATCATCTGAAAATGTAGACAAACAGGATGTTGGCAAAAAGGATAGGTCATCAGGTAAAAGGGATAGGCTGTCTTACTACAGAAAATACTATCAGGAGAAAAAGATGACTACAAGAAAGCCTCGATTTAGAGTTATTATTCAAATTGACAAGAGCAAGTCGCAAAGTTTATTCAAAACCAACAAGCAAATTTTCAAAGACAATAAGTTAAAGAACACTACATCAACACATTGCAAATCCTCAAATGAATTTTCAACAGAGTGCTTCAATAAATGTGACATGGGCCTGCATGTCACATTAGGAACAATGGCCTTCCTTTGTCCCAAAGCTGGTAGTTCACAAAAAAATTTGCACCATTTTTGTCAGACAATGGCAAACTTTCAAGAACAGCATTTGTGATTGGTTAATGAAACAATGCTACAGTATGATAACTAATCACAACCCAAGAGGGTCGTTGACCGTCGTTGTCGATTTTGAGTCAAAAACCCAGTCGTTTTGGGTCGCTGGAAGGATTAAAATCAACTTTTGACAGGTCTGAGCGTGATTGTTACTCTTTTCAGCGACCCTGAAAGACTGCCAACGACCCTCAACGACTATATGGATACTAGGCTTAACTGCGCAAGCTATATCATGTTAATTGCTTCATAATTTATGCATTGAGTTCGGCACATGAGTTCGCCGGGATGGTTGGACAAACAAGACTAGGCAAGATATTGACGTTGGCTTCCCCTTTCATAACTAATTAGTGGAACCATAATCTCACCAATGGGTTCCCCAATCAGTCTGAACTATAGTACGCCGAAGAGGATCATTTTCTCCATCCCTCCCTATCCTCTTTCATTTTCTTTGAGTTAAATTATGATTTCTCGTCATTAGAGACACCCCCAATGATTTCCCAGTCTCCAAAAAGTCTGTCCTAGAATTTGGGAGAACATTGGGAATTTAGTCACTAGGCATATTGAAATCGTTCCTGCGCTAACAATTGTTTGTAAACGATTCTAGCTTCACAAATCTTAAACAATAACATTCAAGGTCAACTGGCTGCTTGGTGTAAAGTGGTATTGTCCACTGATAGTAGATTTTGAATTTTGTAAGTAGTGGTTGTTGGTGTAGCTTTTGGAAAATATTTGGAACAATTGGGAAAAATAATCTTTGGGGAAAATTTGACTATAAAAAAAGCATTTTCCAGCGATACCAGAGGCACCAAATTTGTAAAATTTTTCTCTTCGGCGGTACCCATGGTGCAAAACCCAATTTATTTTTTATTCGGAAATGCAGTATTTAAGGGCTAGCTCTATGACAATTGTGTAAAAAAGCTTTATTTTAACATTTTAACTTGAAAACATTTTCCTAAAGATGCCCTTTCTCATTGGTCCCTGAGAATTTTCTCAATTGATGGGTGTTGTATCACTTTGGGCAATTTGAGCCACCTTTTTTGGTTTGCAACATTTTTCAGTCGGTCCAAAAAATGTTCACGCAAAAGTCGGTCCCAAGTATATCAACACGCTCCAAACTTTTTTCGAATTTGCGCCCATGTTTATAGCAAAAGGAGCCATGTAATAATTTTGGAGTAGTTTGTTCCTGGAGCATTGAATACGTTTGCCAACTACTTTTACCAGTTCAGTTGTAGTGTTCATTAGGACATTTAATAGTTATTTCCTTGTTTTGTTGTGCTAAAATGTAGCTTTCAATATTAACATAACTCTTGCCATTGGTGAAGCCCCTTTACGCTTACCACAGTTCATACCAATATGTCTAATATGTTTTATCCAGCAAAGGAGGAAGAAAGTGTTTTTATTACTTTTCACGATCTTTGACTCCTAAATGGGGGGCCTTCAAACTCTCCTTGAATAACTTTCACCCACTCAACAAATCCTATCAGTCCATTTTTATGCTAAGGGGCATTGTCTTGTCAACTCAACATGCTTCACTCTCACTGGGTCTGCTGATGTTTTGCAGGGAAAGTTAGCTTCAAGAAATCTTCTTTGAAAAATCCACAGCTTGGAAAAACTGCACGAAAACTTCAAGCAATGCAACTTCGCAAGAATAAACGAATGCAGGCAATAGAAAAGAGAAGAGAGCTGGGAAATGGAAATGCTCCTCATATTATTGTAAGTTACCACGTATCATGCAGTATACACTTATACCTCAATGGCATGTGCTTTCAACCACGGTTCATACTGTTTGCATCTCATCTTTTGTTAGCTTGCATTCCACCAATATTTGCAACACACAGTTCTTGGAAGAAAGCTTTAGGGCCCATGTACAGTCATGCTCAAGTCAAGAAAACTTTGTTGTTAAGAAATAACATCCTTATTTTCGGAGATTATCCCAATAAGTACCCCAGGGTTCTTTTGCTCATAGACTGTAGATGGTCCTCTTTAACCTGAGCAACACCCCGCAGCTTTGAGCACCTCGCGAGGTGCTCAACTTGCTCACTTTAATTCCTCCTGTCATTGCCAATAAAATATTCGCTGTTGTGCAAGAATCAAAGGAACCTTGAGGCGACAGATGGCTTTTATTTCACTGTATTATCCAGAAATAAGAAAATAATATCAATTTAAAGTCAAACTTTGCGAGCTTGAGCAAAACTGAATAACTAATTTTATTGACTTTTCACATTTTTTAACTCCTGGACATAAAAAACCCTGGATTTAATTTTCAGGATTGAGCGCAGCAAATTCAAAAAAGCATTTGTTTTGAGACCACTCAAGCAAATATTTTGACTTCAATTTTCGATCTTGTTTCATCAAAGCTAAAAACTTTCATTTTCCAAAACAAAAATGAAATACTATAATTGTTGTATTAGTTGCATAAGCATACAGCTAGAAAACTTTCTTCTTTTCACATGATGCTTCCAACAAAACATGCTCGGTTGTTGTGCGTGATCGTGCTGGTGGTTCCGCCCTGCCACAGTGTGCCCGGCATCTAGTATGGCACGTCATGTTGTTTGTTGTTTCAACAAGTTTACATTTTATCCAATGAAAAATTTGCAAAGTGACATCATACCTGGTAGCCTCATTCCAAATCGAAAGTGATCGTTTGAATCTGAGGCACATACCTTATATATGAAAGTAAACAGAAACACACAACACAGAACACAACATTTTTCCTCACTCACCAACATCTAGTTGCTTGCGCATGCGCGTCGCGAGTCAAAAAGGCAGTTTTTGTTTTCATTTTGTTGTCGAGGTCACGCATGCAATTAAAAATGCCCGTAGAAAAGAAAATGTTTTCTTTATATTTATGGTTTATTTGCTGGAAAAAACAACAGAAAATGTTAGAACTTCAGGATTAAACAACACGTGGCCTCCAACATAGGCCCAAAAATTGTTCCACAAAGAGAACAACCATCTCTCGCCTCTGAAGCTTCTAAAACTCTAAAACACGACTCTGCTATATGTCAACATTTACTCAACAACCCAGAATGTGCTCAAAACTACAGTGAGGATTCTTTTCGTATTATTGGCAGAGCAAGGTCAAAATTTCACTTAGGAATTTTAGAATCTGTCTACACATCAAAACCATGGAATGGATCCCATATTGTGAAGATAGAAGGAGTTCGTTTTCCCACTGGGATTGGTTGTTTTTGCGCTATACCAATCATTCACCTCCTTTCCGATTGGCCAATTTCGATCCTCTTCTGGGTATAATAATTTGTTAGGTTTTCATTTTCGTTCTCTTTCTGACGTATTACTCCGATGAGTGTCAGACGAAAAGCTTTAGTAGTTATTATGTTTCGCTATGTTTCAGCGTGCTTATTTTCAGCGTTGAGCAAATTTCTCGATTCCTTGCATTCCAATTAATTACCACCACTGCGTTAAGTCCACAGAAGGTTGACTGTACATGGGCCCTTAGCCTACCGACCCGATTGCTTGAGTAGCAAAACAAGTTTCACACTCCGTGACCCTGATTTACCACGCAAATTTCCGGCTGTACACCAGGCAGTACTCCCAGATTGGCGAAGTGCAAATCATAACAAATAAAATACTCAATAAACAATATATAAGGAGGGGGAAGGAGGGAGAAATTGAACCTTTGTTGTTGGTCCCCAAGAGTCGTATGATGGAATGCTTTGCTTGTTACTATGATGTGACCTAGCCAACTCTCGCACACAGTATGACCACAGTAATACCCTTAACACTCATCTCTCAAGGGAGTTGATGCCAAGGACTGGTTCTCTGAAGTTATTATTATTATGCCCAGAAAATGGTGACTCAGCATGCATCATTATTAACATTTCTTTCCAACATTAACCCTCCTTAAATGGGGTTTAACCAGCATCAAAAAACTCAAAAAAATCTAAGACAATCACGTTCATACTCTGTTTGTCAAGTCAATCAAGTATTTCTAAACTTTTTAGCTGTTACATTGAAGCTGTTACACTGAAAAGAGGTTCCGTTTTCACTTGACTCCGTTTTTGTGCGTTCACACGAGTCCAAACTGAAAACGGTGTCGAATGAAAACATAGCACTCCACTTCCAGAGCGTTTTCATTTGAAAATGCAAAAGCGGATCAGAATGCACCGTTTTCAGTCGTTTCCGTGTGAACGCAGTATCGTGAACGGATCAAAATGAAAACGGAGTCAAATGAAAACGGTGTTGTGTGAACAGGGCCTAAGCTCTCACCTTGAATTAATATTTGGAAAATAAACCCTCACCCTCGAATAAGCCCCGATTGGGGGGATTTTTCGATTTTAGCAGAGTTGGAATAACTGGATGAAATGTGAAGTTTATTGAATTACTTTTGGATAACTTTTGATATACTTTTTTTTATTAAAGGAGAACCGACATGCCAAAATAATTTTGCCTAAATTGGGAGAAATAATGCCGGAGATTTCAAATATCAACTTCAAAAAGTCATTCATTTTGAGTTACAGCCCTTCCAAAAACTCGGAAGTTTCCGATTATTTTGCAACTCTCATCACCCTTTCGGTGACCATTTTACTGACGTCACAAGTACCATGTTGAAATCAACGTAACGCAATAACACAGTGCATCATGTCCGGGGATGGGATAAAAACGTTTTATGGAAATGATTCCTGGGTTGTTATTTATCAGTTAAACATTGCAAAAATAGTTGTATGTTCTGCCTATAACTGTAGTGGCACTGGAAAAGCATTTTTTTTCGTTTCCTTCTGACAAAATTGTGCGCAAACGATGGGTGGAGAAAATGCGTGTAGTAAACTTTAGGCCAATCAAACCTTCTAGGCAGTGCGAAAGTCACTTCAAGGAAACATGTTTCCAAAGAAATCCACACTTGATGAAGGTGACAGGAGTGAAATTCTTCAAGCTTGCATTAAACCCAGATGCCATTCCTATCTCACAGTTGATTTGACTTTTCTTTGCCAAAGAGGAAGTGTCATGTGAGATTTCTGACGAGCAATTCAAGACAGAATAATGAAAGATTTGGTTCAAAGAAACGGCAAATATACACAAAAATGTCACACCAATCTGTATTTGCAATCCATTCGATATTATAATCATCATCTTCATGATCGTTCAGCCAATCGTTATCAGACTCACTTGCTGCCATTGCTGCCTCAGGATTTGGCTCAAACATGAAAATGGCTGAATCGCTTCACCCTCGACAATATCCGGGTATTTTAAGTCATGACTTAAGTCTTTAGACATTTCTTATTAGTTATAAACGTATTTCCTAGCTGGTTAAACACAGAAATGCCTTCTTAAGCAAGAATAAAAATGTCGAAGTGCCTTTTTCTTGTCTTTGAAAATATGCGGTGCTTAGCTTCCAATGCTTACATATCTTCAAGAAAAAATGTAATATATTAGCAACAGTCCTCGAGTCTTTTAAATTTTTTTCTCTGGAACATGCCCCTTTTTCTGTGAAGTAGTTTAACATCATAGGATATGCTGATGATCTTGCTTGCCCGAGACTTTTGTTGTAAAATTATTTTGTTGACAAGAATTTCAATGGGAAGTTGCTTCTGATGCATTAAAAGGTCATGTTGTGTGAAAAGAGTGAAAAGCATTGTGCACCACACCATTCCGAATTTCATATAGAATGGAATGTAAATTTCACAAAGGAATACAATCGAATGTAAATTTCGGTTCATACGACAATTGCGTCGGCTAGTTTGCATGGAGATTTGCAAATATAACCCTCATGTTCATGTGAAATCTGACACCATAAAAGCTGTCTACTGGTGTACTTATTGGCATTATTGATAACATTTTTTGGAAATTGTAAGTTTGAAATATAGAATATTGCCAGAATAAGGTTTACAAAACCTAAAGGAATACCGTCATCTATTTTTGTCAGATATTAAGTAGTCTTCTTATTCCATTCCATTCCACTCCATTTAATTCCATTCCAACATTCCATACTCCATGTTTTATAGAAAGCTTTCACATAATGACTCGACATCACATTTGGGAATATTTGACAGAAGATGTTTGTGTATCCCATCCTTTACAACATTTTATTTATTTGGTTTTAGGTATTGGTTTCACTTGCACCATCCTGTAATACAAAAGAAATGTATAACTTACTAATACAAGATGAAGATTCAGATATTGTTCTAAGCAGCGAGTTTTCAACAACTATCATGTTTGTATCTTATAGTAAATTTTACTTTATAAATTTTTTTTGCCTGTCATCCAAACTGCTACCTCGGGGAAGATAGGTGTCTTTATAACTTCCTATGAGAGCTATCACAAAGATGTTCTCAATCCCCCGGGAAAAATGAGTAACTGCTGTAGAAATTAAAAGTGACATTAATTGAAATCGTTTTTATAATCCGTCATTACTAAAAGGCCAGCATTTTTTGTATTCAGGGTTGGAACAGGAAAAATAATACCTCAAGCCTTTTACTCTTTTCTTCACAAATATATACAAATCATAATATCCTCAAGCTAAGCCAACTGTTTTGGTGATACATCCACGTCTACTTCCTTTCTGTTTCGTTAGAGTCTATCTCTATCAAAATATCTGCAAGTTTTGCCTTTAAGTAGCTACCATAGATCATGTGATTGTTACACGTACATCCGTTCCCTTTAACAACAACAACAACATTCTTTACAACAGCAGTTTGACATGATGTTCCACCACTTGTTTTTGTCTTTTTAACTTATACAAATAATCTCGAAATTAGTTGATGAATTTGTGCAATGCCAAATTTACGCATTTTCATGCGCAGTTACATAGACCATATTCCCTCCACAGTGAGGTTTAAAACATAAGTTAGGTTTTTATGCCACAAAGTGGTAACACTTGTTAAGGTCAGGGGTTTACATGTTACATTATGAATTAGATATTCCCAGTTTAGAAACGTTAAACGGAAACGATTATCTTATAATGTATATGCGCTATTCAGATAATAATTTATAAAATATAGTTTAAGAATTATGACTGAAGCATCACCAAAGAGAAAAATGACAAACCATGAGATATTTATGGGAAAGAACATTGAAAACATTTTATTTCATTCAGTCTTTGTGGGGTGTTCCATTACTCAAATTATACAGCATTTTTACTCAAAGGCAATAATATATGGGAGAATGGAAAATTCAAGTTATGATATAAGTAAATTTATGTCAATAAATTACCAGCTTCAATTTTCAATGATATAGTTTGTGAATTTACCGAGTCAATTTAGACAAAATAGGAAATTTGGACACATTTTGTTGAGGACGTAAACACGCTTTTGATGTCAAAATGATGTGCAATTCCAGACACATTTGCATACCATGGCTAACAAGAAGCCGGCATAAATTTCGTCCTTCATTAGTTATACAACTGAAAATATGGAAAGGAATAGTAATAAAGAATATCAAAAAGGCATTTCATCATGTATGTCCATCATATATTGTAGGGAGGACCCAACAGCACGAGTTGCACCAACACTCGATTCATCTCTCTCCATAAATTCCGTAACTCTCCTAAAGACTTGGATTGTAACTGAACACGAAGCCAGGGGCGTCGCCAGCCCGAAAAAAGTGGGGTGGACAAAAACGAGGGGCCCTTTCAGACTCTCGGAAAACGTGGAAAACACCCTTTTTAGCATTTATGAACCATTTAGAAAATTTTGGAAAAGCAGTTTTGCCAAGCAGCATTCTTCGTAACAGTGGGCATCAAAGAGGCAAGCTGCACACCCAGATGTTCTGAGCGAATGAACATCACCCCCCAAAGTTTTTTCAACGGATTTCGAGAAATTAGAAAGTCGACCTCTGAGAAAACTGGGGTGGACATGTCCACCCCAGTCCACCCCGTGGCGACGCCACTGCACGAAGCAGTACCACGAGCTAGATACACGATTCCATAAAATTAATGTTTAAAGGCCTGGTTACACTGTAGATAATAAATTAGATATTCCCCCAGACATCCCACAAATAACCTGTCTGATAGATATTTTCGTGTGTAACAAAACGCAAGGTATCTAAATTCCAATTAGCGGCAAGAAGCAAACTGTCAAATCGTGCTGTGAAATCTTGATGAATAAAATCAAAACTTTTTGATTTTATTCATCAAGATTTTCCCAGCATGATGTGTCAAATCGTGAGACAAACACACACCGACTGTCTCGCCTTGTATTCCTTGGCAATTTTGGAAGCGAAAAGCATTATAAACAGTTTATAATTGATTCTGAACAATAAAATTGACGCACAGAGTAAATTCACAAACTAGGTCATTGAAAATGGAAGCTGATAATTCTTTTGACATGAATTTACTTTATTATATCATGAAATTTCCATCCTCGCGCATATTTTTGCATTGGGCAAAAATGCTGTACAACTTGAGGAATGGCACACCCCACATCCACAAAAAGTGACTGGAGAAATGTATGAAATGTATGATAAGATGTTCTCAATGTTCTTTTACGTAAATACCTCATGGTTTGTCACTTTTCTCGCTGGTTATAGTTGAGTCATGATGCTTTAACTGTATTATCTAAATTATTATCTAAACGGCGCGTATACACTATAAGATAATCGTTTCCGTTTTTAGCGTTTCTAAATTGGGGATATCTAATTCATTATCTACAGTGTAACCAGGCCTTAACAGTTGCTAAAAATTTATTAAATGGCAAATTAACTAACAAATTATCAACAGAAGTTTTATTCTCAAAACCGGGCATCTAGCATCCAACGTTTTGAAAAGATCTTCACGAGACAAAACACTGTTTCAACACGCATCCCTTGTTCAGAGAAAAATAGTTCAGGAACAATAGTTGGTTTATACTGACATCGCTTTGAACAAAAATCATGGAAGTTATTTTTTCAAAATTTGTTACAAATTTTATTTTTAATTGAACACAACAGAAATTTATTGATAATGTGGCGCTCTGTCAAATTTTACCATACCGACGTCATAACTGGAGGAAAATCTTTAACAAACCTGGGTATGTTTGAACTAGTTTGAAATTATAGCTATGTATGTATTGCATTATTCTAATTTACAGATAAAAACTTGCTGTCTTGCCGTTATGCTATTGTTTGTCCAAAACGTGGCTCTTTTTCCAGATCAGAATATTCTACATTCATGACAGTAGCTAACAGGTTAGCAACCAAGCTCTCCAATTTTCATTTGCTTCCAAAATTGTGAAGTATTACATGTGGATACCCCGCAAGCAATGCATTTGTATTTGGTTTCAGTCGTGCGCGCTGTATATTTATTCATTTTGTCAAATTAATGGCACATCTCACTGCAATGTCACTGACAAAAAGCTTGAGGACAACATTTTTGGGAGAGGGACGTAACTGCTCAATGCACAACCGGCTCATTTGAGACGACAAATATATCATATTCATTGGTTGATAATTTATGAATTGAGTTCGACACACGAAGAGCTCGAAGTTTAATTTGAAGCCTCTCCAGAGCAGCATACTGTAAGTCCTCGATTAAGGCCCCGTGGGCTTATTGCGCAAAAAATATTTTAGGGTGAGGGCTTATTCGATGGGAGGCTTATTCAAGCGGGGCTTATTCTATATAGGGAAAAATTGTTAATTAGTGATGCTGTTTTTGTTGCGATATCTCTGTCCAAGTATGTTGAAAAAACAAGAAGAAAGTCCGTCAAAAATATAATTAACGTATTTCCACTAAAATAAGAAACAATCTTCAAAGTTTTTAAATATAAAGTTTTATCAAAAGTTATCCAAAAGTCATTCTATAAACTTATGATCACACTTCATCCAGTTATTCGATTTATTCTAAAATTGAATAATTCCTCATGGAGCTTATTTGAGGATGGAGGCTTATTTTGCAAAAAATATTTTAAGGGGGGGCTTGTTCGAGGGAGGGCCTTATTCGAGGGTGTGGACTTAATCGAGGATTTACCGTAATGCGACTCAACCTGTCGCTCCAATTTAAATCTGCCGTACTTAATCAAGTTAAATGCCGCTCTTGTCATGTAATTGATTTTGTTAATTCTAATCAGGGAATGTTTCTTGCCTTCAGCCTATTACAAAAATTCGTCTAATCATTATGTTTCGTATTTTGCTTTATCTTGAATATTGATACCAAGTTTTTTTCTTGCAGATCGTCTTTTTGTAAAAGAAAGTTCACAATATTAATACCCGAGGCAGGGAATATACCTTCAATCTTGGATGCTAGCAAGGTCTGTTTCTACTAATTTATGTAATAGTTGATTATTTCTACAAGAATTGCCAGCAGGTTTTAATTGAAACTGCCATGTTTGCAACTTATTTAGAATATTAATGCTGGAAAAGGTTGAATGCAGGCTCTAGTTTTAACAGTATTTGTTGACATTAATTTGAAAATAACGTCACAGGGATTTGTCAAATTGGTATAATTATGGTCAAGTTCTGTTTGCTTTCTTTGCAGGTTGCAGACACAATATTGTTCTCATGTCCATGGGACAGTGCAGTGGACATCTCAGCCGATAATCTCTTAAATTGTCTTCTTGCACAGGGTTTGCCAAACACTGTATTTGCAATGCAGGTAAGATTATAAAGGCAGTCAAGGCTTGCACAGTTTTGAAATAGTTTGCTTTGCTGCCGTAAAATCTTTAGTTGCCCCACGGTTATTTTAAATTTCTAAATTCAATAAAGCTCCATGCGATGGTTTGAGATCTAACGCCTTGTTCCCAGGACACCGTTTTCATTTGACTCCGTTTTCATTTTGATCCATTTACGATACTGCGGATTCTGATCCGCTTTTGCATTTTCAAATGAAAACGCTCTGGAAGTGGAGTGCTCCGTTTTCATTCGACACCTTTTTCAGTTTGGACTTGTGTGAACGCATGAAAACAGAGTCAAGTGAAAACGGAACCTCTTCTCAGTGTAACAGCTTCGTTTTCGATTGCTTTTGGCGCCGACTTTAAAAAGTTTAGAAACACTTGATTGACTTGATAAATTGAATATGAATGTGTGTGTCTTAAATGTTTTGGAGTTTTTTCTTCTATAATGACTCTGTTACATGTTTGATAGTTAAGAATTTATATAATTCATCAGTTGATTTTATTAAAAACTACTCGTGAAAGCTAAATTTAAGAAATTGCCGAACATGGAAATGGGTATAGGCTCTCAAATTTTGGCGCAAAAGGGAGCAAATTATTGTCGACGTTTACTTTTGAATTATCAATTAAACAGGATTGCAATGACATTAGGGCTGTGTCTACACTGACTCTGAAACCATTTCCATCCCCGATCTTGCAAATGGGTTTGGTGGATAATAACATTGTCGGAAAGCAGGCTATTGATGATGATTCAAATCAAAGTGCTCAACTACTTGCCTCTGTTCTTTATTGGCTGCAGGCCACTTTTGTTTCTAAAGTTGAAAAAGATGCCGAATATCAAGTCAAAAGTCAAAAGTCAAAAGTCAAAAGTTTCTTGTTCAGTTCTGTTTTCAATTATTGCCTTTAGCAACACTCGAGACTGACAAAAGGCAGTGTACCTTCCTGGAACAACTAGGCCATCTTCTAGCATACTTGCTCCAGTTGGCAAAAAGTTGAGAACACAGCCTTTGCATTCGAGAAATGTACAGATTACAGACTAGTCTTTAGTGACACTCTTGATCACCACGGATATGTATCCCAATTGGATAGTCATCATAAAGTTTTGCTTCTTCTCTTCCCTTAGTTTTTTAAATTATAACCCTCTCTGTTAAACCCCCTTCCTGACCATCAAAATTAAATATGCCTCCCCCCACCGCAGTGGCTTAATAGAGCTTTTACAGTTGGTGCATAGTACGTCAGTCGTATCAACTAGAGATTCAAGTAATATTCAAACAATTGGTTGTTGTTCATCCTTCGTTGAACTTCATAGCATGTTCACTTTATAGCTATTTTTCAAGATGTACTTACTTTTGATGTTACAACTCAAGCTACGAACGTTAATAATCACACAGTTATACTGTAGTTTTCGCCAATAAGAAGCTAACTTTGTTTGGCATCATAGAATAAAACTTTTGATCATAACCATATAGCTCAAGCTACGAACGTTAATAATCACACAGTTATACTGTAGTTTTCGCCAATAAGAAGCTAACTTTGTTTGGCATCATAGAATAAAACTTTTGATCATAACCATATAGACAAGAAGCTAACTTTGTTTGGCATCATAGAATAAAACTTTTGATCATAACCATACACAGACATGGGGTCAGAACTAAGGCAACTGTTAGAGATTTAAATTATTTTAAAGCAAACACATCTTCTTAATTGAAGTCATTAGTTGTACTGCCTTGAATCCTATTTCTGTTTTATCTACTTTCAGTGTCCCTGCTCCGTTCCAGAATATAAAAAGTCGGGTTTAAAAAAGTCACTGGCAAAGTCACTTCAAAGATGGTAAGATATTTTTATTTGACAACTGTTGTGGTCCTATTTTTTTTACTGGGACTGGCGCTACGACTTTCGTAGGCGAGCTATTTCTAGCAATTGTCCTGATGACTCTTAGGTAACACAGAAAAGAGACACAATTTTCTAGAGGGGCTGACAATCTACACATTATAAGATGAACTACTTTTAGCAGTTGCTCATTCCGGGTCCATGGAAACCCATTCCGAGGGACTTTTTCGTTGAAATTGCACAAAGTGATGTCCAAGCTAATTCTCTAAAAATTGAAATTATGAAGCATAAATTCATTTATACAAGCTCTGTTGGTCAAAAATCTCATTCATTTCAGCTCGTCATTTTGTGGATCTTATTTGTGCCCCCAATTACCAGTATATTTTACCAACCACCTTTAATACAATTTTATTTCCTTTGTTTTAAATTATCTTCATAAATGCTCAAATGGACATTTTTTGATTTGCCATGTTATGTGTAACTGTCATCATTGTGCTATTTGGAAGAGGGGCATGATAATGATCGAATGTCTTCCAAGTATGTTACGAAAGAATATCTTTGCATTTCATGGATGCAAACCATCTGTTTTCTCTTGCAAAGAGAACAACTTTTAGCAAGACTATTCTGTTCATTAGAAATCATCCCGATGAACTGAATAGTATTTCATTTTTGGTGCTGCAAGGCGTAAATTATTGCTGTAAATTTGTATTTTAATTAATGATTTATTCTCATATTTCATATGTATTGATTTGTCAATATGATTTTTTGCCCTGTGATTACCGTAAATTCTCTTTTTAGCCCCCCGGGGGCTTATTGCAAGCAACCACTTTTGAGGGGGGGGGGGGGTTCATAAGAGAGGGGGCTTAATTGAGAGGGGGCTTCATAATTTTTCAAGATAATAATAAATAATTTAACAATTTCATTTACCAATTGAACTATCATTTTCATTGTGCAAGTTTCTATTCCAGAAAAGCTGCACTTAGAATTTTCGCTAACGGGTCAAAGATTTCTTGAAGACGGTCTAGTTGTACCGGGAGGATATACTGTTTTTCCGAAAGCAAACTTATAACGAACGTATTGTACAAGGAATTAGAAAAAGGTGGAAAATCTCAAACATATGAAAATAACAGTAGAGCAAGCGAAGTCAAAAAACGTTATCAGCAGTATTTTTAAAACACAAATCCCTAACAGCGAGCACTCTTTTAGAATACTGATAAAACACAATGGACTTACAGTCTCCTTGATCTTCTCTTCTTTATATAGCTTCTTTCTTCTAGACCTTACAGGCAGATAACACTCTTTGACAGTTAAACGTCTCTCAATGAACAACCAAACAATCAATTCATAAAAGAACTTTAAAAGCAACCGTAACACAATCTCTAAATCTCCAACTAACTCTCAATATAATAATCAAGTCTTAATCAACTACTTCAGCGGAAATCACAAAATATAAAAAGTCAACAATTAAGGATTACAGTAAGCAAAACAGCAAGGTCAATATATCAAAACTGTCAACATAGGTCCATCATTGATTGCCCTAACACTTTGTCTCTAACAGTATATATATCATTAAGTTTGAGTTTTGATGTCCTAATAATAATGATGTCAAGTATTTGTACTATACAAGTTTTGAGGGGGGCTTAATAAATATTTGCTCTTGAAAGGGGGAATAAATAATTTGCTCTTGAAGAGGCTTATAAGGGAAGGGGAGCTTAATTGAGAGGGGGGGGGGGGCTAAAAAGAGAATTTACAGTATGTTTGTATCCGTAGTCCAGTTCATCATTTGTTTATCTATAGCTGTTTATTGACAAGTATCAGAACTTTTATAAAATAATTGTGTATGTTTTACAAATCAGTGAGACGCAGTTTGATTATCAAAGATTTTGCTGCTACTTTGTTGTGTGATTTTTGACCTATTCCGCAAGGACTTGAACACGCCACAAACCAAAATTCCTGCAGTTTTGTATGTTTACAGGCACACATCGGTTTAATAAATGCATATTGAAGTCTACTACTTTCCATTGTTATTGGTCAAAACCATTTAAACTAGCATACACGTTTTTTTTATAAGAAACCGGTTTATAAGAAACCTAGATCTAGACGTCCTAAAATTTAAGAAACTTTTAGAACTACAAGGAAATAGTTAAGAAACATTAGAAATTTCTGAAACACGTTTTTCCTTTACGGATTCAACAAATATCAACTACAGTAAGTATGTTTTATGTGCTAAGCATAACATTGTCAGCTCCACATGACCATTTTTCGCATTGACGATTTTTCTTTGCTATAATACTGATATTTTGCCACATCAAGGTTTTTTCTTCGTTTTCACTGCAAATTTGTTTAATTAAATGAAGAAACTTTTAAGAAACTTTTGGAACTAAAATGTGGCTAAAAATTAAGAAACTTTTACTACTAGGCCTTGAGCCAGGCTTCTTATAAAAGAAAGAACGTGTACTCTGAAAATATTTTCATAGCAAATGCAGCAAGCACAGGATGTGAGCATTTGTTACCCGATGTTGTTTGCCCCCCCACCCCGCCATCGAATGACTCCTTTCAAACCCCTGCTTTTTATCTCCCTTACACAATTTACTATTCAACCTATTTTCGTTACCCTAAATATAGTCCTAATGCAACTTCTCTGATAGGAATATCGTTTGTCAACTCTATAATCCCTTTCTGCTGAAAGAGTATTCTTCATATAACTTAAGAGGATTTTGAAGTTTTCCCTTGATTGATATTTTTCTAGTTACAATAGTTGTTGTCCAACGTTCTTTCAGAATACGTGCATGCATCTCAAGATATTAACGTGGCAAGACATGGCCCCAATAAAGTTGAATACAAGGCTTTGTACACAATCTGGACATTTTTTATAATATTATGACATTCTATTTTTTAGGTTCTCTGGATTCAAATTCATTGACTTGAATACCAGCCAGGTATTTTTATTTTCTCCTTACTGCTATTTGCATATCTAATTTATGGTTTTGTAAATTTGCGTTTTGTTGGGAATAGAGCAAACGTTTTTCTCTGCACCCCAGCCCCCCTCCACAACTATACGAAATAGGCTTGAAGCAAGTTAATAATAATAATAATAATAACACGAATATTTATACAGGATAGCCTATCAGCATAGTCAAATGCTGTTATCTTAAGGGTCCTGTCTTGAAAGTAAGAGTTAAAAAATATATATAATAACTACATTAAGTTTAAAAACATATAATATTTATTAATATATAAATATATAATGTAATGCTTATAGTAAGAGTTAAGAAATATATATAATAAGTAAGAGAAAATAAGAGTTAAAAAAATATATATATATGCATAATAACTACATTAAGTTTAAAAATATATAATGCTTATTAATATATAAATAAATAATGTAAGTTCTGGACGATCTTTTGTTTTAACATGAGGTTTACTGCCAATCGAGGGAAGCTAGCTACGCAGCTACTGTAGTAATCTATATTTGTGCTCTACGTAGTACATGAGTACATCAAAGTACATTTATTGAAAGTTTTGTTGGGAATATCTGACAAGTTTTCGACAGCTCTTTTTGTAGATGAAATCATGACAAATTTTTGAAACATTCATAAAAAAATTTGTTAACTTAATATTTAATTGAAATGAGAAAATACTAGGTAGGAGTTACACGATGAGTGTATAGAAGCAAATGGTAAAATTTTGAATGGTATGGTTTTCATACCGTAAGAACCAAACTGCATTTGAATCGCCTGCCCAAGGGCTTGTCACATGACATATAATTGAATTAAGATCGGTGTTGTTTCATATTAGGAAATTGCTTTGAATTGTTGGATGAAACTCTTGAAATATTGTTATTACTAGGATGTCAGGAGCTTTTTACGAAGTGTCACCAATCAAAAGAAAAAGTCTATTTTCTATCGCGAAAGCCGGCCATATTTGCTGGTTGATCAGATAGAATTTACCAGAGACTCGCCAGAGGTACGTAACGTATTAGTCTCATTTTAAAAAGATATTTAAAGTGCCCCTACAGCTTATATTTGTGTTCTTTCTCGGCCCAAGCGTTTGCCACACCATTATGTGGTTAAACGATTTTGATTTCCCAAATATTTCGACATTGAATTGCAAAATGTTCATGTAATTGCTGTATAATCTGTGGTCGTGGCTCAGACATATGCCACATCATGTTTATGAAGTTATTCGAGTTGAAATTAAAGGTTAAGTGCCCATGGGCCCATGTACACTACCGAAAAATTGGGCTTTCTTGAGTCGTTAAGGGATTAAATGTTCCCGACATAGTGTACATGCTATTTTTTCGATTTTTCCTTTTGCCCGAAATTTGATACAACATCAAAGATACCGATTTGGCATCTCTGAGCACCTCTGGAGGTACTCAAAACGATTAGCCAAAAGCATTACCATTGTCTTGTAATCCTTTCGTGTCTAATCGATGCACGCTTTTCACTTCTATTAAAATTGTGTTCAAGTTTGCACAAAATAGGTTCTTGCATTAAAATGGATGACCACCTAACATTTCAGCTTTTTGCAGCTATATTTTTGTTGTTGGAAACCAATAGGCAACGAAGGTACCAAAGATTGTTCTTGTATTTGTATATTTCCCAATTGCTTCAAAAAACGCGAATGCAGTTGTTGGCCTTAGAGCATTTGCAGTCTCTTTATCAACGTCGACGTGCTTGGGTGTATTACAGACGAAATTGTGAATTCAGACTCGCGCCAGCTCTAACAGTTTAACACGGAAAATTTCTACTCCAAAACTGCTGGTCAGATAAAAAGTATAAGGGGATTCAGATTCATTGCATTTGAATGTGTATTTTTAGCCAATAGTTTCATGTTTTTATGTTTATTCCTCTCACGTTTTATAATTTATAGGCTCTAAATGGAACTCTGAAAGTATCAGGTTATCCACATGGTCGTCCATTTGATGTTAATGGTCTTGTTCACATATCAGGTTTTGGAGACTTCCAAATGAAACAGGTTTGTTGAAATATGAAGGATATGTCAAGGATTTCTCAATCACGTCATAATCTTCTAGACGGCATATACTTGAAAAATCCTAGAAACTGCCTAATAATTTGTGTTCTTACTTCAAACTTTTTGATAAGAAACCGCTTTATAAGAAACTTATTGGTAAAAGGCCAAAAATTAAAGAAACTTCCACTTGTAAATGAAAAATCACTACGAAACTTTTCAATTTTTATTCTTGTTTGAGATAGCTACGCAAGATAACCATTGCGCATAGTTTAAGCTGTGCATGATTGTATTAATATCAAATCAATGGAGTAGATATAATGCTCATTGATTAACGTTAGATATACAACTATATTAAATCGATTTTCCAGCCTAACCCTTACTTTTCACTTGTGCGTTTTTTGCGTGCGTTTTTTCAAATATCCCATTAAGAAACTTAAGAAACGTTTACTGGTAAAATGTGTCCAAAAATACCCTAAAATTAAGAAACTTTTACTGGTGAAGCTTTAGCCAGGTTTCTTATAAAATGAAAAACATGTATTCTGATAAATATGGTTGCAATTTGCTGCAGTATATTTTGTCTTAAACCCACGTTATTGGTGGCGTCATTTTCGGTGAAATTTGTCCCTTGTCCTTCCCATCTCGTTGCTTGCTTGGTAGTTTTTAAAACAGAATTTCGTTTTGGCTTCATGATGAAAGGATATTTTAAATATGACTTTAGACACAATTTAATGGTAAGTGATTTCCAACTCTTTGTTCACAGCTGTAATTAATCTGGAAACCCTTTCTGCTCAAAACCAACACCAGGCAGACAAAATAGCTGCAGTTATAGATCTAATGGGAGAGGGAGATTGGTGGATACGGAATACGAATGAAGACCATGACAATGCAAATTAGAAATCATTTTGCAATATTGAGTAACCAAACATACATAGGTTATCCACAGAGGATTTTTAGCCGTAGATTTAGTGTGTTATGAGTCAGATTATTAATAAATAATATCAATTTCAGATTGATAACTTTCAAAGTGAACCCCGCAGGCCTAACATCTAGTGGCAACTGCCATCCATACCTTACCAACATCAATCATTTGGACATTTTGACCCAGTGAATATTCAAACATCAGTCTTGTAATTGCATTTAACATTAGCTGCTCATTTTCACCGTCTTTCTTCCCCTGGAAATTGAGTTGAATAATGTCCAAAATTCACTTGTTCTTATTTTGCTATTTCTATTGCCCGCACACAAGTTGTTTGGTCATTCAAAATTTATCCGTACAAATCTTTCATAGAAAGTGGTGCCCAGACTTGTAGTTTCATGCAAATTAAGAAATCGTTTTTTTTTGTTTGCTATTATGTACATTTCTCGCTAATTGGAGAACTTCCTCTAATTAGTTGAGAGGAATTCATTGTTTGGTTTTCTGGCTCACTTATTTAATTGCACGTTGCGTGTGAGATTTTCCCGATTTAAGACAATGCAACCTTATTTCCTTCTTGTCACTGTTGCGTTTGGTTGACGAACAACACTTTGGGCGTTAAAATATTTGGACACACTACGGAAATTGTACCATCTGAAAGTTTTAGCGTCTGAATATTGTCAGAACATTTTACTGCCAATAAGCTACATATAAGTATTCTGGGAATATCCTAAAATTGGAATACGATTTATTAACCAAATGACGTGTTTGAATGACCACAAGTAAACTCTCCTGATACGTATAAGCACATATTAAATAATAAAATTAGCAACTGAGGTGTGACAATTTTGAGTTGTTGCCAGTATTCTTTGAGTATTTGGTCCCGAGTTGTCCAAAATCTTTTTTGGATTAATATAGCTTGTTTTGCTATTGTGTTATTTGGGCCTGTCAGCTTTAATTAATGGAACTTGTTTCTGGGGATAACTATCATTCTCTTGATTATTATTCTTTCCCTTAAGATGCTATTGGCCGTGATTCCCTGGAATAGTCCTTTTCATCATGCTGAAAACATTTAATTTCCGCATTTTTTCTGCAGATTGAGGAGAAAAGAGACCCTTTTCCTCTCAGCGTTAGACATGGAAATCAAAATCGTTCGAATAAGGTTGGTTAACTATTCCAGTTAACGTATATTTCTTGTATCCCTTGGAGACTTAACTGAGTTCTAAAGGATATGAACAGTGGATGTTGTAAAGTTGAAAGTTTATAATTTACATATGCGTTCAATGAATATGGTTAATCGTTACTGAAAAAGCCCATTCATCGATATATCGACAACACTCTCCCATTGCAAAGAATATGCAGGGTCATGAATTGATGTTAATTTAGTTAGTTTAGGCTTATTAATCTCATTGCTCTTTTTTATTGTTAAATTTTGATGAAAACATTTATTGTCTCTAGGAAATAGACGAATCTATGAATTTGGGAGAAGAAATAACAAGAATAATAGTTGCAGATCCGTTGCTTCAATCTTCACTTCAAGTTGAAGCAACACCTGATTCATTGAACCTGGAAGCCCCTTTTTCAATAGAAGAAGATTTGAGTGAAACAACGAATGGTGATTATGATTACTCTCTTTCTATATTTCATAAAGCAGCCATATGCGGATGCGGCCGTAGTAGTTTCCATTTCCATTTCCAGTTATTTGTTGTCAAAGTAGGGCATTTTCCTAAAAAAATTTCCAGATAAATCGTACCAATTGTCTAAATTTTAAACAAAGATGGGTGGGTCTGAAAGACATGCTTAGGCTTTGTAGAAAACAGTCAGAACTGGTTGATAGTGATTCTCAGATATTTTCTTTCTTTTTCGTAAAAATTAGATATGCCATTTTTGGCTGCACGAACTCTTCTAACGATGTTTCATTATTGTTTTCTTATCTTAAAGAGATGGTCTGCAGTGGGAGTGGTATTAGTAACAAGAGGCAAGTAATTACTGGCACCTCTAGGTATCAATCTGCATGGATAAGTCATAACGAAGATAATGAAGAATATGGCACCGGTGATGAAGACTCTGATTATGAAGATTTGGAAATGATGTATTCTGAAAGTGATATTGACCCGGTAAGCCTTCTAAAGTTCACTAAAGAAGTAGCTTCCCTGTGGTTAATTTTTCAAAATATAGCACCATTTTCGAAAAATTTTTCTCTCTAAATACCTTTGAGATTTAATTATCACTAATAAAAACCCGGCAATGCTGATATAGTGCTTTATTTTATTAAAGTACTTTTAAAGCTTACTTTTTATTGGCTAAAACTATATTTTTTTTATTGCCCAGTAATTTTGGGTTACGAGGCAAAGAGCACCAATTTTTTGTTGTATGCTTTTTGGACTGGGGTGACATAGATTTTCTCCTGCACGAGACAACCTTGATATTTATTTTGCTTTTCCAATTAGAACGAGGTAAAGTCAATACAATGACATTGAAATTTGAAAGGTTTTCGAAGTGTTTGCAGCTGTGAAATCGAAATACAAATTTGCCATGTAGTATAAAATAAAAAAAATGTTATTTGGAGAAAATTATTTTCGAACTTTTTGTTTCTGTATGGAAAATAGACATGGTTCCCACTACGCACAGTAGGAAAGCTTGATCGAGGTTTGTTGTGACGTCATGCTGAACTTTGGTCCCTCCAGCAGGCCCTTGTATGGGTACAGCAAAATTTTGATTTTTTGGGCTAATAACGGATGCAAAGAACAATATTTTGTCTTATTTTATGTATATTTGATGCAATGGAAGATATTTTGATATTTAGGTGTTGTTAGTCATTGCTGTATTGAAGGACCTGGACAATGTTGTCAATAGACCGAAGGCTTTTCATAAACACGACATTTTTCAGAAGTGATTTAAAAATTGCACTTGTGTAAGCTAAACTTAAAAGTTGCAGTATGTGTTTTTACGTGAACAATTTTCCAGACATAAAAAAAGGGCAGCGCAACACTTTCTCTTTGAATGCTTGTTGTGTTCCATTTGCTAGATATTCAATTTTTCAATAATTTTGTAATGTTTTAGGTGGAAGCTGGTCAGGATCATTTCGATGACGTAAGTTGTATTTCATGTTCAATTCTTTGGAATGTATCTTTATTGTGAATGTATCTTTATTGTTATACTAATTTCTGCGGGAGCTTGAATGGGGGTAAAAGCTCAGAGCATAAAGATAAACTGTGCTGAATATTGCTATTAGTTATATTTTATTGTTACATTTTCTGCCCCCGATCAAAGAAGTGTAGCAACCAGGCCTTTCAGCCAGACGTGATATAAATGTATTAATTTTGATAAGGCTGAACTGACAATAATTTAGCAGCATGGGGTATATCTTAAAAAGGCAACCCTGGGCGTACATTTTCCATGTAGATTCTAAAAATCTCCTAGCTGTTTCACATATTCATTTTGGACTCAGCCAAATGCAACAGTATCTTCATTTGGTTGAGTCCATATGACAGTAACAGTCCTCTTTGTTTGTTTCCCCTCTCCGCCGCCGCCGCTGGCCGTCCTCCCGCAGTTTTACATGGCGACCAACACTGCCTCAATTCAGAACCCAATTAGTTTCCCCAACTGTTATTTTCACAAATTCAAAAAAATTAATATTTGCGAAAATACTTTAATTCTGATGCGTTGAAATAATTTTTGATTTATGAACTATTTGTTGAGCTATAAAGAGTAGAGTAAAAACCCATGGTACACTTAAATACAAAACCTTGAAATATTTCTTGGTTCTGGTGTCAAAGCCGTCGCAGTTGAAATGGCAAAAACGACGTCTTTGCATGCTCGTTAAAACGGAATTATTAAAATTATTATTATTATTATTATTATTATTATTATTATTATTATTATTATTATTATTATTATTATTATTATTAAATTATTATTAAAATTCCTAAATATAAGGCGAGCATGCCCGATTTTATCTACTGTGGGCAATTTCAACCCGCTGAGTTCGAATCTGGTGTTCAAAATGGTGTAACTAATGTTGATTAGCTTTTGTGACAAAAACAATTAGAAAAAGATGCTGTGCAACACAATATCACGAGATTGTCAAAGCAGTTTCAGGATAGAATCATTGAAACTATGAACAGAATACCAAAGTGGAAAATAGACAAAACAATTAGTGTGGCCAACGAATAATACACGGTTAACGGACGATTAACGGACGGATAACACCATGGTCTATAGTTATTCAGTACTAAATTTAACGATTAACACGGTTAACGGCAATTATTTTAAAATATTAGTGATAATATTTATAAGAATATGCCGTTAACCGTGTTATTCGTCAAATTTAGTACTGAATAACTATAGACCATAGTGTTATCCGTCCGTTAATCGTCCGTTAACCGTGCATTGTTGCCACGATTCCAAGTATTCAACATGGTGGGTGGTGCCACGTTATGGACGTTTAGTATGTGTCACTGATTGAAATGACCTTAGGATTCTAAAATTAAACTGTCATGCTCAACAGGGGTGATATTCCACTGTCTGTTTATTTATTTGGCACTGCATCAGTGCATGTTCTCTCAAACAAAACTTGCATTTCTCAGAACAGCCAAATAATTTGTGTGCGTTGCAACTGTTTTTTTTTAATGGATCACGGTGATTTCGAATTGAAATTTAAGGTTTTGCGCAATAGGTATCTAATAACGTACAGTAGGGCAGATTTGACGAAGTTTCCCAGCAGGAAATCATTTGGAAAGTCTGTTGTGGAGGCTTTTACTCAAACGAATCTCGCGTGAGTGTGGCTCATCGGGTGTGTAGTCAAGAGAAACATCAGGATGGGGAAGAGATGGAGAAATTATGCATTCTTACTTTATCCCACAAGCTTGGCGCAGCGCTGCACTTTGCTGGAGTACTTTAATTTTAAACATGTGTGGCATCAATTTTGTATCTGAACACAGACGAGAATAGAAAAAAGTTATGATGTGACTTGTTCAAGCACAATTGTATATTATCTATAAACACAAATGCCTAACAGACCTTTTTGAACGCAATAATGTACTCAAAGAGAAGCAGCCTCGTTTTCAAAATGTGTGACGTCACAAAAGCTAATCGACATTAGTTACACCATTTTGAGCACCATATTCGAACTCAGCAGGTTGAAATTACCCACAGTAGATAAAATCGGGCATGCTGGCCTTATATTTAGGAATTTTCACCAAAGACAATCATTGACAAAAGGTCTTGAGACATTGAAAAATTTGCGTCACTTTTCAATGAGAAACATAATATTTTTGGAAAATACCGAGCCATTCCCCTCCCCCCAAATCAATGTTGTTATTTTTGATGGACAGGTTTATCAGGGAGTGCTAAAAACACTTTCTAAACATCCTCAACACTGAATAGGGGGAGGGGGGTCTGTTTTTTTCGGGACATATGAGAAATTTTTTAACTGTCTCACACCTTATGGCGAGGATTGAAATGGCAACATTATGACATGAATTAATATTTGAACAAACAACATGAATTAATATTTGCGAAAATACTTTAATTCTGATGCGTTGAAGTAATTTTTGATTTATGAACTATTTGTTGAGCTATAAAGAGTACAGTAAAAACCCATGGTACACTTAAATACAAAACCTTGAAATATTTCTTGGTTCTGGTGTCAAAGCCGTCGCAGTTGAAATGGCAAAAACGACGTCTTTGCATGCTCGTTAAAACGGAATCAATTTTCGTTCTGAGAGCGGTTTTATGATTAGTTAGACTAGGTTTACTATCAAATGAAATACAACATATCACTTTTTTGACTGCAGTAGGCCTTTGAGAACTCAGTATCACAATCTAAAAACATGTTCTTGTTGGCAGTCGTAGATTGGAATTAAAATCCATATATTTGAAACAGCGTTACCATTTAACAGACAGGATCTATGTACCCCCACTTTTTAAAGGCGAGCACGAAATCTCACCCACTGCCACGAGGTGCTGTGAGCCTCCTGTGCAGCGTCCTTGTGACCTTGTCATTGGTTATCGGATGGTAATATCGTCATAAGTATAAGTATACGTCATAAGTCATCAGAATTCGAAAGGGCACACAGCAGATTTTATTTGGTAGTTGTCTTTCGTCGTGTCCCAAGTTTGCTTTGCATTATCCGTAATGACTGAATTTTGAAGTTTGCTGAGAAGGTGAAATCAGAACGTTGCAAGGAATTTACTTTGGCTCTGAGTCAAACTATTGGTAATTTCATTGAAGACAATATTAATGCTGGAGACGTTATTTATTTTTTGAATGTATAAACTGCACTTCAAGTTAATTGTTACCAATCACAGAAACATAGGCCACAATATATTGGCTTGTAATACTCCATTCGTCAAAATAAGGTAAAAGATAAGAAAGTTCACTACCGGATTTCTGAAACCACGAATGCTGAAAACTATCATACTTGAAGTTACAAGGAGAAATTGCCGTAATAAAAATTCTGAGTGATTTATTTCTTATTACTCTTGTGTAACATAATCGGATATTACACAAGAGCAACATCCGATTATTACAATACACTTTTTTTAATAAGAACCAGAAAATTTTTGCTGAGGCTCGATGTTCTTAATTTTTTCATAATTTGACGCTCAAATGTCTTACAACTGTTCTTATTTTAGGAGCTATTTGTTCTTAAAGTTTATTGCAAACTACATACATACAATACAATATAGCTACAGTACAGTACAGTATAGCTTTTAAGACCAACGCATTTACAATTTGGCAGGTCTTTTTTGGTAGTTCATCTGTTAACAGTATTCCAGCAACTTTGAGGGCTGACACGAGAGTCCAGACTGTATTGAAAAAAGTGCAACTTGTTAGACCCCGGTTACATGATATCGGTACCACGCCGTTGCGATCTGACACCGGTGTGGGATCTTTTGTCTTTTTACTTTTAATCAAAACAAAACTGTTGAAAAAAGAGAGGAAAGGAAGTCACAAATATAATCAAAAGCACCAAAGTCACAACAACTTGTTAAAATCAATCATTGATAGCTACTACCTGACAGCAATGTCAAGCAATGTGTCCGGTCAAGTTATGAAAAAGATTGATTTCGATCATAAACTTGCTTCGGCAACACGGAAGAAATCATTCTGATAAGCAGTTCTTTGTCATTATGTCCAACAAGAAAGAGCAACTTACTCTCGGGGCGTTTAGATTTACAAAAAAAGTAAAACATCGCGAAGAGGAGACGGTAGTGAAGATACCAGAATCAATAGTCGAGAGCACAGCCAAGGTAAAATGTAGCCACTGCCCTTAGCTATTTAAAAGTCCCCAAGGCTTAAGTATTCATGTTCGATGTCATCATCCTGAAGTACAGAGGAAAGGTCCAGCAGGTCCAGCTCATTGCATAAGTTTCGACAAAGAAAAGACTCTCACTTTCACTGTGTCATCTGTGATGAAATCTCTGCTAGATACAGTTGAAGAAGAAATGGAAAAAGAGGTTGAATCAGAGCAAACAGAGAAGGCAAACCTGCCTCAGTCGGAGAAAAAAAGTGGGAGGCTGGGGCAGAATCGTCGTGGACAGTATTCGGCAATCTTCAAATCCAACGTCATTGCAGATGCAGAAACGGGAGATAGTCACGATGAAGTACAAAATCAATCGCTCGTTGGTGTCTAAATGGCTGAATGACAAATCGAAAATACTGAAAGCAGCTGGCGGCGAATATAAGAAACATCTTAAAAATAGGCCATCAAGGAATTACAACGATCTTTATCTGGCATTGAAAGAGAAATTTAAAACTGCTCGAGGTAAAGGTCACCGAGTAAACTTCAATTGGCTTTGGACTAAAGCAAGAGTTCCTTACAGGGAAATGACGGCTGATGAAAATGCTGTTCTTTGCAGGCATGTGATCGTAAATTTTATCTAACGGCATAATATACGCATGCGTTCTCGACAGCGCAATAAAAACCTGCCCAAGGAAAATTTTTGTGACTCGCTTACTCAGTGGCATGTGACAACCCGAGAAAGACTTGTGCGAACAGGGAAGGATGACACCTATGATACGAAGTGGGGTCGTTTTCAACCAATGCATAGACTAAACGCGGATCAGAGCCCGCTACCATTTGCCTGTGATGTTAAGCGGACATACCACATGTTTGAAAGTGATGAAGATAAGAACAAATCAAAAGTATGGATTTCACAGCCTGGCAGTAGGCCTGACAAGCGGCAGTGCACCCTCCAAATATGCTTTTCTCCAGTAGGTCAGCAACCACGATTGGCTATCATTTTCAGAGGGAAGGGAAAACGCATCAGTGATGACGAAAAGGCTGCATGGCATGAAGATGTTGATATTTATTTTCAGGAAAATGCTTGGGCTGACACTACTTTTTCGGTAAAATGGGCAAACAAGACTCTTACTCCTTTTGTTGCCGACCATGGACGCTTTGCATTGTTTTGTGACAACCTGTCTGCCCAAGTTTCAGAAGAATTTAAGAAAGCCATTTCGCAATTAAACGGTGTCTGTTGGTATGGACTTCCCAATGCAACTGATCTTTGGCAACCGGTTGATGCAGGCTATGGCTCGCTTCTCAAAGTTTTCATACAGCAAGCACACAGCCGTTGGCTCGACAGCGATGAAAATGCTGACAGATGGTTCGGCAACATACAGCCGTACAGTGCAAAGGAACGGCGTATATTCATTTCCCATTGGGTAGGGGAGGCATACAAAAAGCTGATATCAGAAGAGTACAACGAATTTTGTCTACGCCTGTGGCAAAAGACAGGATGTCTTATTACGGCAGATGGATCAGAAGATCATCTTATCAATCCAGAAGGTTTACCGAAATATGAAGTCCCCAAGCCAATGGCATATTTTCCCCCTGCAGTAGCACCAGCCACGTCCAACGGCGCTACTAGCAATGAGCAAACAGACATTTCTGAACCATCTTTAGAGCAACAGGATGAAGTGGAGCCTGGTGAAGAAGAGGAGATAATGGACGATGCAAAAGATCGCATTTTGATCATGAACTGGTTGGCAGAAAGGTGAAGGCTTGTTACGAGAATGGGTGGTTTATTGGTGATATCAAGTAATATAATACCCAACTATCTGAGTTTAAAGTAGACTTTCTAGACGGCACATCTGATTATATACAGTTGGAAGATATCGATGGCACAGAAATAATTTTGCAGTAGCTTATTAGATGAGAACTGAAACATTGTTTAGGCTATACATGTACTCAGCTACTTACTATACGTTGTCTTGTGAATGACTTTTGTTTAGGAATTGCATGGTTTTGTTTTGTTGAAGTGAAAAAATTCAAAAATCACCTTGTTTTTTTCTTGTTTCTTTTTTAATTTCTCATCCGAGGCTGAGCATGTTCTAAACCTGTTCTTATTTTTTTGGGAAATCGAGCCTCAGTGTTCTTATAAAGTGTGTTCTTGTAAAAAAAAGTGTAGAAACTTATGGCAACTTTTTTTAAAACGCTGAATTTTGTCATAATTGTTTGCTGCCTCAATAATTTAACTAGATTGAAAATTGAGAACTCAACGCCTTTTTCGGAGCATAGGACTCTGTCAGATTATTAATGTTGATAGATATATCTTAGTATCAAATAAGTGGCTTGGTGAAGGTTTTTCTGTTTTCTGTAACTCATATTCGGAAAATGGAACTTGGAAAGCAAAAAATTCAGATGAAGAAGTTGGTAGAAGGTTCAGCTCTCTGCGGGAAGGAAGAAAGACAAAGACCTCCGTTAAATATGTACATCACTGATGACTAATATAAAAAGCATTGTAGAACGCATTATAGTTAGGTGTATCAAATGTTTGACGAACCTAACTAATGTAAACAGCTAAGGGAGTTATCAATAGATAAAGAGATAACATATTCTTAGTTACTTGGAGTATCCAAAAAGAAATAAATGAATCATAAAACGCCGAAAGACATCGGAAAGACATCCCCGCATGCAAGCCATTGATGCACCCCTTGAGGCTTAATAGTTTTCAAGTATACCGTTGTCATTTTTCGGCAGCTTTTCTGTTTTGCCATGGGTGTTCATTTGGACATTTCCACATGATTTTTTAATTATTCACTTACTGTACCACAATTCTAGCTACTATATCACTTATTAAAACTTTGTTTTTTGTTAGGTTTCAGTTTCTTCTGAAGTAAAAGATGAGCACTATGATGAGCAATTTGATTTAAATGAAGAGAGAACGGCGTAAGCCTTTTCTACTTACGTTACCTTTTAATCTTGTATATCTCGACTTGTATGCATCAGATATGATTTCTGATCAATAATTAAGCTCGATACTTTTTATCTGTCTCTAACAGCCTTCAGAAATATCGAGAAGAACGTGAAAATGAATTGTTTCCTGATGAGGTTGATACACCTGTTGATGTTCCTGCTCGAATAAGATTTCAAAGGTAATAATGAGCTCGTAGGAGTTATTTCCATTTGATTGATTAGGTAATATAATTGATGTATGACCCACTTTTCCATGTTGTCCGTTTTCCAGATAGCTTATACATTGGCTACTTCTAAAACATAGAACGCGAAACGAAATGCAAAACGAGCAGTTTGGCGGAATGGATAAGAAATTTACTAAAACATGGAAAGGTTTTACTAAAGAGCGAAACAAAATTTACTAAAATCACGGAACCAATTACTAAAAGGCGAAACGAGATTCATAGTTAGGCGAAATGATATTTCCCAAAACACCGAAACAAATTAATAAAATACCTATACAAGTGTTAATACAAAAGTCGAGAGGCATGTTTACTTTAAACAATGGCCTGAATTTAGTTTTGTGAAAGGTAATATTGATGTGAAAAGTCTATTTAGCATGGAAATAAAATTATCTAAATGTGGGCCTAAGTTCAAATTGGTTTTACGTAAGAACAGGATCGAAATACTAAGCGAAAGTGAGTCACAAAATATTTAAATATTTAAAGTAAAAACTGTGGAAACAAATGTCTAAACAAAGATTTAAAATGTAATTACAAAATAACTTTGATAGCTGACGTTATTTGAAATTAATTCTTAACTTCCATAGGAAAACAAAGAAAAAAATTTTTTTTATCATCACAATAACCACAAATTTAGATCCAGTTATTCAACCGTGGTTGACATGGGACAAGTTTCCACAAATTTCGGGATATATATCCTTGAAGTCTTCATAACTGAGTTTCGAGTGTGCGAGTAACTGTATACATCGAAGCTTTTCATAGCGATGTAACCCTCGTCTTGAAATATGAACACTGAAATTTGCAAAATGATGGCACAAAAACATCCAAGGAATTATGGCACTGAAACTTTTTAACAGGGCAACAAAAATTCCCCGTGGAAGTTTTGCACTGAAGTTTCCTCATTGGCCTACGAAAAACTAAAAACACTGATATTTGCAGAATACTGACATTTGCAGAATACTGGCAAGAAATGTTCTAGTAATTATAGCACTGAAACTTCTTAACAGGGCTACGAAATTCCTCACGGGAGTATAGCACTGAAGTTTCCTCACTAGGTTGCGAAAACCCAATTCTTTGATAAACAATTTATGCCAAGATATGATTGATTGATAGATTGATTAATTGATAGGCAAATACGCTTACTATTTTCGTAAGGTATTGATTTATGTGCTAAGCACATATGGCCCACTGAATAGCTAGACTAATCAAAGCAGTGCGACCCTGGTCCTTCCTCTCAATGTGACCACACCTCATGATTCCTTTTGCCTTTTTGCCCAGAATTACAGAGCGCTGGCAAATTCTCTCCTCACACTTTATATGACAGGTCTGAAGGTGGGCTCGAACCCACGAGCCTTTGGACAAGGGTTGAGCGATCTAACCACTCGGCCATCCCAGTCAAAACACGCAAGAAACACCACACAGGTAACGAACCAAACAGTTCAACATAAAAGCGTGTAAAATTGTAAAATAACAGGAAATACGATACTTGGATAAACACATTGTTCATTCTCAGATGATGTCACGGCAATCTCAAAATAAGTTTGACTCAAATAGGGACTTCTCATGTGTCTGGGATATTCTTTCTTCGATCTCAAAGTCACACACTCCCTCACGCCCTCTACTCCTGTGTTTTGTCAAGCATCAAAAATGAAACAACAAAGCAATTGTTCTCGACACTCTCCCTCTATTTGAACCAAGGAGGTCAAATATAATGGTCACAATAAAAGGTCACAAAATTTCATCTTCTTCGTACTGGATTGTTCCGTGAATGTTCTCAGCAGCTACTGCTGCAGTGGGTCTCCTTGGCCTGAAATCTTCTGCATCAGCATTCAGCTTCACCGGTTTCTGTTCCTTGAGGTCGCAGCTCAGCTCTAACGGGAAAGGTGTTCCAAGGGTCGCTCATTGTTTGATTTAGCTCTTTGAATCTTTGCTCCTCTTGCCACGCCATCTTGCTTAACTATGAGTCCCGTGACTTCACTTCACTTTGATCGATTTTTCTCTTCTCCTTTAATCATGACAAATCCCCAATTTTCAACTGAGTCTCTCTACCTTGTTTTGTAGCATCATGCCTTTCACGTAATGCTCTCAAGTATTCTGAGTTCTATCCCTTCCATAGCGATTCTTTACAATGTAATAGGTAATTTGCACACCTTGGTAAATCCTTATCCTTATCCAACTTAGTTGCTCCGATAGCTCTATAAAGCGCACCCTTCAATCGCAACCATTCTCTTAAACATACCTCGCCACCAGCTAGCTCTTTAAAGGTTGAATTGCCATCTGATACTGTGCTTGACAAGGTAATCTTGCATTTTTTCATTTGTTTGTATTCTTTTTATCCATTTCGAAGCAGCCACAAACGTTTTTCCATTGTCTGAAATTATCTTTGATGGTCTGCCTCTGGGGGCAATATATCCCTTGAAATTCAGTATAAAGTCGTCATACTTGGCAAAAATTCTAGATGAACACCACGAGTCAAGCGACATGTGTAAATGATTTTGTAGCCTTTGCGTTCGACTTTGCCCTTTCCTTTGTAGACAATAGGCCCAGCATAATCAACACCTGTAACGTTGAAAGGTATAGTTCCTTTGGATCTTTCTTTCGGTAAGTGGCCTTGTTGGAGGTGCAGGTAATGACGCAGCTTGGAATCTTTTGGACCCATGACACTCTTCTCACACTCTTTTGACGCTACTTCGTAATTTTGGTATCCAATATTTCTGACTTCTGACATAGTAACACTCCCCCGTGCAGGGTCTGCAGATGACCTCTTTTCACTAACCTCTCAGATACATGTAGATTGGGTAATCTCCTTGAATTCTGCCTTTGCATCTGAATATGTCGTCTTCATATTTTTGCAGATAGTGGCCCTGTAACTTGATGTTTCTGCCTATAATTGTTAATAAAACGCTAGCGTTTCAATGAATTCGCAACCTTTGCCTCAGTTTCTGACTTTTGAGGGACTATTTCTGCCTCAGTTTCTGACTTTTGAGGGACTATTTCTGCTGGCTACTGACCTGGCACACTGAGCCACAGTGGACCCACCATCCACTTTTCATTCTGCTGAACACTTGGAAAACCCCTCCTCCCAATATCTGCAGGGGCATCCGATGTGGGCACATGTCTACATTCAAAGCCCTTCTCTGTGATCTTTCTAACGCGGTTCGTAACAAACTGCTCCATCTCCTCGAATCCAATGCAAGCCGACACTAGAATCAGTCCATGCACATTTTTCAGCGATCTCAAACTTTGGAAGAGATTTGATGATATTTGCCAGTAGGTTAGCTACCATGTGGCTGTTAACAAGCTCCAGTCGTGGCATTGTGAGGTCTCTTTTTGGCAGTCGTGATTTTCAAACAAGTGTTCCCTTTTTTATGTTGCATTCTTGCTGTACCACGGCATATATAACTGCTGTACATCCCTGACCGCTTGCGTCTGAAAACCCATGTAACTCGATGGTTGTGATATAACTCTCTCTTAATGTAACTCTCTCTTGCTTGGGATGGATTTTGCAGCTTACTCGGAAGTTTCTTCAACCACGCCTTCCATCTTTTTCCAGATCACTTGGAAGAGGTTGATGCCAAAAGATCTTTCTATCACAGTGTTCTCTGAATATTGTCTTTGCGAATAAAACAACTGGCGAAACAATCCCCAAAGGATCGTTGATCTTTGCTATTGTTTGGAGTACTAACCTTTGTGTTGGCGGCTCTTCAGCCTGTGGAAATACAACGCATAATCTGTCCTGAGCTTTCTTCCACAGAAGGCCTAAGAGCTTCACTTGTGAATGTCTCGTACCCGTCCTGCCTCTCTGATCACTATATGTAGAAACGCCTGTTTAATGTCCCCAGCTAGGTACACTGGTTTGAATCTGGCTCTCAAAAGAATATCTAAGAATGTTCCTTTGAAGCTGTGACCCAATCTCCAAGCATTCGTTCAATCATGGTGAACTATTGCTTACTTTGGCAGATTCATCATAGACTATGCGGAGTTTTGTTGTTTCTGCATTCTCTCTCACTACACCTTTGTGTGGAATATAATGCTCTGTCCCTGCAGGTTTTTCAGGTGCTTTCTCGATGATTCCCTCTTTTAACGGGCTCACACTGATTTCATCATAGGCTTCCAGAGTGTTTGGTTTGTTCTTTAGTTTCTCCATCAGTGAGTTAAACCTACTCTTTGCCAGATTATATTTTGTTGGTAGTGTATCATAGCCTTTTGTAAATATGAGATATCTCTTCTGTATCATATTCTTTCCACAGAAGAGATATCTCATATTTTCTGTCTTATCTTTTGCACTAATTGCTCTTTAAAGGCCTACTGCAATCAAAAATCACTTTCCCGTTTTTTTGCAAAAAAATGAAATTCAAATCTTTACTCATTACTTTGGTGCCTGTTTTGTTTTTATTCGATCACGATAAGTATGCTAAACTTGGCTTTGAAATGGGGCACTGACTGCGACATGGTATGATGTCATAACCATGACACAGATCGACTTTTATAATGGAAGAGTATCGGGAAAAGGTTTTCGAATCTGCAATTTGTGCAACCCCGGCCTTTATTTAAAAATCGTTTCCCAAGGTACGAAACTATAACTTTCCGCGCGTCGTTTCAGCTATTGACCAAAAAATCTGAACTTATTGTGACGCTATAGCGGCGTTTTGAAAAAGGGTACTACAAACCGCGCGGTCAGTCAAATGACATTTTATTCCGCGCGGTCTGATTTCCCAGGAGGCATTCACAAAGGACGTTTGTATGAAATCATGGATGCCAGAGCTGTGCCAGTAAAACTAGCAGCAAGCACGAGGTTGTTGTTAGAGGACCAGGCAAAATAAGCTGTTACAGCAGTTAATTAATAAATGGGATTTTCAAGCAGCTGTTTTCAAAATAAATTTGAAATGAAATGAAACAGATAAGGAGAGCTGCAGGCGTGCGTTTTGCTCACACACAACACACACAGGCCAGACAGAAATTAAAAACACGAAGCTACGGAAACACCAGTCTCATTTTTTGTCCATTTGAAATTTTGGAGCCATCGTGTTTTAACAGAAAACTTGTAACGCCTCTCACTATGATAATAAATGGTTATGCGATTAGTTCTTTTTTATTTCTCCAACTTCTACCCTGATGAAAACACTGTAGCAACTTGGCGTTCCAGCCAGACGTGATGTAAAAGTAATTCGTTTTGATGAGGCTGGGCTGACAGCAACTTAGCAGCATCAGATATATCCTAAAAAGCCAACTCTGAGCATAAATAGTCCATGTGGATTCTAAAAACTTCTCTTCATTGTCTCACATATACATCATATGCGACTCAGTCAAGTCAAATAGAAGAGTATTTTTATATTGACACTGACATTGTTCGTTGTTTGCTTCCACTCTCCGCCGCAGATGATCGCCCTCCCACAGTTTGACGTCACAACCAAAACTGCCCCAATTCAAACCCCAGTTACTCCCCCAATTCAGACCCCAGTTACTCCCCCCAAATCGTTTTCTAGAGTTACGAAAAAAATTTAAAATTTGTGAAAATACTTTAGTATTTATTCCTTGGGAAACGATTTTTGATTTATGAGCTATTTGTCGAGCTATAAAGAATACAGTAAAAAGCTACGATACTCTTCAATACAAGATCTTGAAATGTGCCATGGTTATGACGTCACGCCTGTGGCAGTTAAAATGTCAAAATCGACGGCTTTGCGGGCTTGTAAAAACAGTTCTACTGCATCAATTTTCATTCTGAAAACGGTTTTATGTTCAGTTCGAATAGGTTTATCATGAGATGCAAAAAAACATATCACTTTGTTTGATTGCAGTAGGCCTTAGCTCTTCAAATACCGTTTCTTTGTCTCCCTCGGAGTGATCTTCTAGACCCAATACGTCAAGGCTACACATGTCCATGTAGTCCTTGTGAGAGTTCTTGGAATTATTAGGGTAGTCTGCAAACTTCCCTGGCCAGGTGACATGATAGTTCAGCCAAATTTAGTATATTCGGCGATTGGCTGTCCCATCTTTCCACCTCTTGTTGGTGTTGGTGTTTTGATAAGTGCATTATCATTAGCACCCAGTATCATGTGAACAGGTAGCCTCTTCTTTGAATTATTATCATCCATCACCATACCTTTTTGATGTGAGTTCTCTTGAATTACCCTTTCGTACTGTGAGTTTGGTAGTGTTAGAAGAGCATTTCAATCAACTTTGTTTACTTCTGATTTGATGCCAAATTTTCCATTTATCTCACTGATTTTATGTTCATATACTTCCGTTTTCTTACTTGCTTTCTGCAGCATCATTTCAACTGACTTATATTCATGTCGCACTTGTTGTTTCTTTGCCACCTCCATGAGGGTTGATGATACATGGGAGCTGCTCGAGCCTGTATCCAACAATGCTCTATATTTAATCCCCTCGACACAAACAATTACAACTGGATGTACAACTTTTCTTTGATTTGTTGCTGTCAACAACTGATCCTTTTATATTTTATCGCACATTGATGTGTGATGGCGTTTATGGTAGACTTCACAGCTAAATTTGCTTTTGCAGTCATTTGCGCAATTTTTCTCTCCACCACAGTTAAAACACAATTTCTGGGAACTTAATGTCTTTCTTCTATCCTCCACTGTTGATACTGACGGACAGTCACTTGCTCTATCATCACTTTTTTCACAGTAGAAATATTGTCTTTGCTTTGCTGAAGGCTCTCTGGCAGTAAGTGTTTTCTCAGATTTGAATTGTCTGGAAAGCTGTTTTCCTTGCTTTTCACCATACTGGTAATGGGTTTTTTTCAATCCATCCGTGTAGAGTTTCTATCAAGCCCCGGAAGCTCCACTTATTCCATTTTGGATCTAATATCGTCAGATCAGGACGAATACCATCTAGTTTATCCAAGGTCATTCTCACATTACCTGTAACTTCTTTTAGTCAACCAAGTGTATCAAGGGCTTGTACATGGCCAAGTAACTGATTCTAAGTAAGGAATTTTTGGCCTGGAAGTTCCATGTATAACAGGTAATGCCATAATTTGCTGAATGTGGGCATTAACAACTTCGGCGGTACATTAATCCGCAGAAATCTCGGACGGTTTAATTTCCGAACAAATACACAGTCGGAAAATAAATGTTACCGTCCGAAAATTTTACTATACTATGTATAAAATTTGCGGAGTATGTTGCCTCAAGATTCCGATATGATTTATTGTACAAGCAATAATTTAGAAAATGACTGCAATACTTTGTATAGGCACATGCGAAATACAAATAGCAAGAAAGTGTGAAAATGCTTTGTTTTTTTAGCTATCACTTAGGGCCTGTTTATATGGAGAAGGGCTAGATTTGCATGCGTGTTTATATGAGAATCTTCCAGCCCGCTTCGGAGGGCTGGAAGGACGAACAAATTTGCGCGAAAAGTTCTGGCGCCATTATTTGTTTTGAAATGGCGGACAAAAAGCATGCACTTCTTGTTATCACTCAGACAATTGCAGTTTTTACAGCGCCCGGTGGGTGGGTATGTATGTCTCCTGAACTCCTTAACAAGACCTTGTTCTCTTTGATTAGTTTTGAAATACTATCAGCAACGTTATGATACGATACTTTTTTGCAACACTGAGTAAGCGTACAATTGTCTCCGTTATGTATTTCTACGACATGTAAATAGTTCTATGATTTATTTGGTCCGAGATACCCATCATATGTGTGCTCGCTCACAGCTCGCCATGTCAAATTTCAATCGAAGAAAGCCTGCTTGACGTTGCAGACACAACGTTTGATGGCATCACAGTGATGTTCTTTTTTCGCACGAAAAAGGTCAAAATTGCCTACTTTGAAGGTTTATAGAGAAAAAAGTATACATAATTTGAAAATTTTTGTGCGCCACGTTAATAAGTGCGTTGAAATGTATAGATTTTTGAAATAAAAACACCACTTGAAATCATGTAGTTTGTTTTTAATTAATTCATGTGTTTAGATATCGTGGTTTAAAAAGTTTTCGTTCTTCTCCGTGGGATCCAAAAGAGAATCTTCCAAATGATTACTCAAGGTAATATAAAGGTTTTGCAGTTAAGTTCTTAAAGGTATGTTATTTTAGCGAGGGTTGTTTAGTTCCTTTTGTGTTTTTATGCTTGCCAAAGTGCAGGTACTCATTCTGGAGCTCTGAAAGACATGACATAGGTTTGTAATAATTCTCCAATGGCGTTATACAAAATGTTTCTCTTGTCAGTGTCAATATTGCTACATTTTAATATTAATAATTTCATCTCAGTTTCTATGCAATTCTTTTCTTTTTAAGAACGTGTAGTTCGAGTTTTCCCCCTTTTGACTGGTTAAGATGTTGACTTGCTGAGCGAGTTTCCTGAAGCAGTATTTACTTATGGTTTCAGAATTTTCCGATTTGCGGATTTTAAAAAAGTGAAGAATCATATTCATGCTATGGATGAAACCCAGTCAGCAGCTGTAAGTGACTACCTGCTAATCGCTAGGATATGCTAATAAACCTGATCATTCTCTTTCTTTTACTTATTAATTTGATTAAACTGCATTTCACACTAAGACGGAGCGTTTACAACTTTATTAACATCGTAATATGTTCAGTTTCTGCGCTACTTTATTGGTAATTATCTTTCACTGTTAATATTTGTCATATATTTGTGTGTTATTATTTATCTTCTTTTCCGATTTTTCTTTCAGTCCTCCTGTTATATTACTATATACATCGACAATGTACCATCCTCAATCACAGGTAGGAATGTTCTCGTTGGTCAATGAACAATTACTCTTCTCGTTTTATCTGCACTGAATGTCTCGGGTTGCCTGCAAGATTGTCAAAAACTTTGTCTCCAGGCTAGAACAATATTTTATGATTTATTATGATGCATTTTTAGATAATCAACGGCCATTTTTAACTCTTTTTGGGCTTCTTCCTCACGAACAAAAGGTTTGAACTTACGTTTCTGTTTTCCCATTATTGGATAAAATAATAAAATAAGATAGTTTAACTAACGGTCACTAAAATGCTCACTGTTGCTTTGCTTTGCCTGTAGCTGTATTGATTTACTTCCAATTGAACTCGAAAGGGATCATTTCATTGCACAGTTTCTAATGATGGTTTTCAGCACAATATCTCTTTGTTTTCTATTAGTTTGTTTTCTACTATCTTGTGCTCAAAATATTTGTTAGATATTGTCCAATACAATGCATTCTTTCGAGTACAATTGGAGGCAAAACAAGCGAATTTACAGGCCCCAGAAAAGTGAGTGCTTTGGGGATTTGTTAGTTACACCATCTTTCATTTTATCTGGGTTTCCTCTCTGTTAGTTTCTTTCTTACTACTGTCCTGGCAATCAGGAAAATATTGCAGAACAAGATGTAGACATTAAATCTTTTCTAGATGACCGTTATGCATTTTATCATAAAGCGCCACTATTCGTTTTCTGGCCCAGTAAGATCCAAGGTAAGTTCATTTGATTTGAAGATCTTATAGTATTTAAATTGTTTTGGCTTTCTATCAGCAGGTAGACAAAGAAATTTGATTGTTAAGCTGAATGAACAATCTTTCCCACATTGCCTGTCTTGATTTTGCTTCCGATGATTATTAAATAATTGTTTTATCGCATGACAGGAAAGGTTAATTTTTCATGTTGGATTCAGAATATTTTCAAATTGTCCAATTTTTTCTCAACACACAACTGGCAATAAATTCAAGGTAGGGTGTTCCTTTTTTGAATGTATGAACCTTGTATCTAGTACCCCCTAAGTCGTTCAATGTTTCGCGTAAAGAACAATCAGAAGTCTGCTAATTTATCAATTTTAAAGGCCCACTGCAATCAAAAATCTTTTAGCATGCTTATCGATCTCGATATGTATGTTCAATTCGGCTTTGAAATGGAACACTGGCACTAACTGCAACATGGTAAGATGTCATAACCATGACACGGATGGATTCTTTTAATGGGATAGTATCATGAAAATTTTTTTCAATTCTACGCCGCGTGCAACCCTGGCCTTTATTAAGCAATTGTCTCACAGGGCACAAACCTATAACTTTCCGTGCGTCATTTCAGCTGATGAACAAAAATAGAAAATTGTTTTCCTTGCTTTCCACCATGCTGTAATGGGTTTATTTCAATCCATCCGTGTAGAGCTTCCTGCTGCTCCTATTAACCAAAAATAGAAGCAGCAGGGAGCATTCACAAAAGAAGTTTATTAGAAATCGTGGATGGTGGAGCTGCGTTAGTGAACTAGAGAAGCAAACACGATGGCCTGGCCGGGGTTGTGTTGTTCGACGAACAGGCTAAGTAAGCTGATCCAGCAGGTAATTTAGCCAGCCATTTTCAGAACAATTTTAAATTAACGTGAAACAGATAAGGATAGCTGAAAGGTGTGTGTTTAATGATATATAACGCCCAGATGCCTGACTCCCATCAAATCGGTGAAGCCACATGTAATGTGGCGGCCATTTGAAAGGGGGCAAAAAGCTTTTGTTGGGCAGCAAGTCAATACAGAACACCTACAGTTCAATGCTGGTTTTTGGGGAAATAATGGCGAAGAAAATTGTATTGTACTGTATTTTTAAATACTGTAATTGTACTGTATTTTCCCTCATAAGCGCTTGGGCGTTTATTAAATATTTTCAAAATTTAGAAAAATATTTTGCAAAACTATTTGAGCCGAACAGTGAATATTGAAGAATTAGTTCACACTGGTTGATTTTAGTGTGGGCCCTTATTGGGGCGGTTAAAAGAGGGTGGGCGCTAATTAGAGGAAATACAGTATACATATCTTTATAGAACATACAATATGATGATGCCAGTGAAATCGCCATGGAAACACCAGTTTCGATGGCAAAAAAACGTTCCATGTGTCAGTATTTTGTCTATTTATTACGGAGATGGACCAGGCATTAATTAACTGAATTACAAAGAACGTTGTAAAAATTAACACTTTTTGATGTACTGGATAATATATAACATCTAGTTAATCGTAAGTGACATAGTTCTGACATCCCAGAAATTAACTTAGAATATTAGCTGATGTGACATGGGTTTTTACTGAAGTATTTATCATAATGTATCGTTTAATTTAGTCCTACTCCATCGTTCCGCAATAAATAAAATACTGATATTTGAAAAATTTCATGTCCTTATCCAGTATGTAAACGTCAACCTTTATTACCATTATTTTCCTCCAAACCGAGCATTTATCGTTGTACTCATTGATATAGAACAGCTTTTTGCCCCTAGTCGAATTAAAATGCTCCCCTAATGACCACCCTGTTGTCTGCATGAATCGTGCGAACTCAGGTATTTAGCGCCTTTGGCGCGCTTTATATCATTGCGCGCACTTTGTTCACACACATAGGCCATGCAGAAAAGCACAAAGCCATGGAAACACCAGTTTCATTTTTGTCCATTTGGAACCATCATGTATTAACAAAAAACTTGAAACATTTCACAGTATGAAAATTTACTGTTATGCCGAATAATGCCCTCAGTTTTATTTCATTACTACAACTTTTGCCCCTGATGAAAACTCTGTAGCAGGCAGGCCTTAACCAAACATGATATAGAAGTAAGGGTCAACTGACAATAACTCAGCAGCATGAGATATATCTTAAAACCAAAACTCTGGGCGTAAATAGTCTGTGTAGATTCTAAAAAATACCCCACTTGTCTCACATATTCATGCAGGACTCAGCCGAATACAAGAGTATTTTCATATAGACACTGACAATCCTCGTTGTTTGCTTCCGCTGCGGCTGATCACGTTCCCGCAGTTTAACGTTACCACCAAAACTGCCCCAATTCAGACCCCAATTACCTCCCCCAAAGTGTTTTCTAAATTTATAAAGCAAATTTTTAAATTTGTAAAAATGCTTTAATTTTTATGCCTTGCAAAACTATTTTTGATTTATGATGAGCCATTTGTCGAGCTATAAAGAGTACCGTAAAAAGCTACAATACACTTAAATACAACAACTTGAAATGTGTCATGGTTATGACGCCACGAATGTTGCAGTTAAAGTGGCAAAATCTACGTCTTTATGGGCTCCTTAAAACAGTTCCACTGGATCAATTTTCATTCTGAAAACAATTTGATGACCAATTCGACTGGGTTTACCATAAACTGCAAAACAATCATATCACTTTTTATTGCATTTGCTTTTAAACACTTCTTTTTATTTCATACTAGTCTTGTTTTTATTATATATTTTACAGTTTGAAAGGTTTTTACCTCAAGATGGAGCTGTTGTTGTTACAGTTTTTGCCCCCACGATGTTTCCACCTTCTCCTGTTATGATGTTTTCAAGAGAAGGTGAACTAATTGCCACAGGAACAGTTTACAAGTCTGATCCAGGAAGAGTTATTTTGAAAAAAGTGGTACTTAGTGGTCATCCTTTCAAAATTAATAAGAAGTCTGCAGTTTTGAGGCACATGTTCTTTAATCGAGGTGAATGCCATACCTATTTTAAACATATAATCTATATAAAGTTATATGTGCCATGACCCTCTTTCATTGTCTGTTGTATGTTCGGGTTTTATTTCACTTCATTACAATGGCATGCTCTCTTCTCTCTGTTTTTGAAGCAATTTGTGTTGTACAAAGAGTTTGTACATATATTTTCAACTTCATATGTTCTCGGAAGACCCACTATCAATTAGCACCCCTAGGAAGTAATTCGCAAAATTTTTGGGGCCAACTCTTAAGAAGATACTCGCGCAGATACTTAACTTTAAATTATCTGAAACACCACGGGGGCATTGCGATAACAGCAAATATCTGTCGCGTTTACACTGCAGTGCACTCATTTTTTCGAATCTGCCCAGGCCGGTCGAGTAACTCGATATTTTGCAATCATTTGGAAGAGATGGGTTACTCTGTTTCATATAAACCACCTCATGTTTGCTTTGTGTAATCAATTCTTCAATTGGGTGTCATTTAGGGTAATGTTGCTCAGAAATCCGCCCTTGTTAGTCAACAGATATTGAAGAATTCAACATTTGCCCTTTTTACCAGAATTGAGATTTGAATTGAGTGATAAATCCCTTGTCTGTCATATCAAACTTGGCGGAAAAGCTATGTTTACTGGCACTCGGCTTATCTGATTGAAGTTAAGAAATTATGCTCACCAAAGTTTTTCTTATTTTCGAAGATGACATACTCTGGTTCAAACCAGTTGAGCTATATACAAAATTTGGCCGCCGAGGAACCATTAAAGAACCACTTGGTGAGTTTCAGTTGTTGTAGCTTATATGGTTTTACTTGCAATTCAATGTCAAAAAATCATTTATTTCCTTGCCGCCAGCTTTTAAAGCACCAACGTGTGGGGCTTTTATATCTTCTCATCCTCATGAATTTTTCTCGTATAACACTAAATCATTACACATTTTGCTCTATTTTGCTGATTCATATTTTTTCCCAAACTACCAATGTTCACTTTATTTTAAGCATTTCTCTGCCAACCATAAAGCCTTTCTGTTTTGGGGAAAAGTAAAGCTAAATTTGAATGAAATCTTCGCAGAATGTTCATTTGAGAAAACAGGATCACGCTGTGATGTCGTTTTTTGGTGAGGATAAACTCTGTCAGAGAAAAACAGCACTGTAAAATTTGCAGTACTACTTTGAGTCTGATATAGAAAGGATTTTAAGACTTTGGCCACACAGCTATTCTAGCAACAATCAAACCTTAAGTAAAACATTTTTTCGAACCTGAAGGAACCTTATTTTGCTGCATACTATATTGTGCGAGACCAGGAAACTTGCACAAAGACCCAATTGTTTTAATGAAATTCCTTAGATTTTTGATTTTTTTTCAAATCCTTTTGTTTTAATATGGTACTAAATTTGGACTTTTGACTCACACTCAGTATATTGCTAGCGTCACTAGCAAGCTGAAGCAAGAATAGATAACATAAAACATTATCACGGGTGGCTCGAAAGGAACCAATAAGAAAATTTTTGCTAATTTGGCTCGACACCAAATTGTTTTTAGGCTAATTCACGGGCATGATGCAGGATTAGGCAGAGGGTCCAAGTTGTTGCGTGTTATTGTCATTCTGGTGCAAATCCGCGAAATGCAAGACATACTCTACATAGACTATAGGATAGGATTCATCAACACCCTCACATTAGTATTTTGAATCAAGCTTTTTTGCAACGAGAATATATGCCTTGTGCCTCCAAGCGAAACAGAAGTTTGACTCTACCATAGGTCAATATGCTTAAACCTAAAACGGGTGTGTGTTTTGAATTTGTTGCTTTACGGAGCAAGAACGTGATTTTATTCAATTGCTTTAGAGTTGATTTATATTTAACCTCAAACAACCCCCCTGCAAAAGCCCCTTCCCGTACAATACTTTTATCTATTGAGATGCCTGCACTTGAAGTGCACTGCACTGCAGTGATCGGTTTATTGCAATTTTGATGTGCATCTGACAAGTATAAGTTACTTTAATTTCGCCTTGAATCAGCCCCCTTTTTGCAAAAAATATCACAACGCTGTCACGTCATAATGATGACAAAGATTTTTTCTGAATGGAGGTCAATGGAATTTTTCAAACGTTGTCTAGATTTTTTTTAATAACTCCGCTCAGGGTAAGAGTATTTGAGCTCCGGTTGCACCACTGTAAGGGCGAATCATTTAGCCGTCATTTTAAAATAATTCATGTTGTTTCATTTAAGGTTTGAGACAGAATTTAATTTTGAAAATGTGTACCTTCGCATATTATCACGTCATCCTGCGTCCCCATTGCTTCTTTGAGTATCTGTAGCACGACACGTAGCTCTGATTTGGCTAATACCAGGTGTTATTTTTTGTAATAACTTACTTTAACTTGAAATCACAGACATTGAATTATTTTTCGAAACTTCAGAAATTAAAATTCCTTAGATATCCCAATTTTTCTGACATTTCCATTGTTGTTTTGGCCGGCTCGGGTCTAACAATTCCGAATGAAGAGTGCTTATGCCCGAGTAAAGCTGAGAGTCACACTTTCGGTTGGGATTAGCTTGTTTACTGTATCTACTGTGGAATAGCGTTTGATTTATGCTTTAATTTCATCCTTACTTCTATCGCAATATCTCCCTGTACTGCAACGCAAAAATGAACGCTACAAAGAACAAAATCCTGCCATCCTGGTCGGCGTGTGCGAATAATGTCTGTCTCATGAACTCCTTACTAAACACATCCTGCTCTGCTTGATTTGTTTTGAAATAGAAGAAATCCTGCTTGACGTTGCAGACACGACGTCTGATGACATCACAGTGATATTTTTTGCATGAAAAAGGCCAAATTGCCTACCCTGAAGGTTAATAGAGAAAAAAGTATACATGATTTGCAAATTTTATTTGCGTCGTGTTAATCAGTGCATTGAAATCTATAGATTTTTTAAACAAAAACACTGTGCAAAATTGTTTTGCATTACCACTTTAATGTGACGAGGATTATTCCAAAACCTTTTACTCATCACATTGCAAAAGCTTTCATTAAATACTCCAATTTAAAAAGGAATTTATGATTATTTTCTTATTCAGGAACTCATGGCCATATGAAATGTGTCTTTGATGGCCAGTTGAAAGCACAGGACACGGTGTGTATGAATCTGTATAAGCGTATTTTTCCTAAATGGACTTTCGTTCCAGTACTTACACTTTAATAAAACTCATTTGAAGACCATTTGTTTTTATTTTTAACAATAGTTACGAGCAGATTTTCCTTATTCATAATTATCATTTAAGCCACTGCAACAAGTATCTTATCGTATCAAAATATTTTTTTATCTTATTTGAAAACCTAAGATGTTGTGATCGATTTGATAAAATTTTGACCTGCATCTCACGAAGTTTCTTAATTTTCACCTTGAATTGGACCACGAATTAACAGACCCAAGATAACTAATTTGGGGCGGTTTACTCACTCTTGCAGGGCTTATCTTCCCAGCTATCGTCTTTTTTTTGAAAAATTAATGACATGAAAATGGTCCCCTGTTATGAGACCCTTTATAAAGATATGCGAAGACATATTATTGCACTTTAAAATAAGTGTCGTAAAGGGCTCTAACGGGATTATATAAATTAAAGAATATTATATTATAAAGAGATAAATTTCTGCTGGTGTTGAGAAATGCCACCATAGCGAGGCTGCGTAAACAAAATTTGTAAAAAGTGAAGTAATGAGTTTACTCACTGAATATTATACCGTCATGGGCAAAAGGTGTTAAAACCAATGAAGATATGGCCATGCATGAAGAGAAAGAGAATGGTACCCTAAAAGCAACCTGGGACATGGCCATCGGTTATGCCCATTACGAGAGAAGATGAAGATGAACACTTTAAATTATTCATAAGATAAAGGAAATATATGTAGCTCGAGTTTTAATTAAAATTGTTGGTAGAATGGGTATGGCAACCCACCATTAAAAGATAGAAGGCAAACCTGTGTCTATCTCTGTTGAAAGTCATAAAGAAAGTCACTTACCTTAGCAGCACCAAGACTCTACCGACATACTGAGTGCCGTACCCCACGTCTGGCGGTGGATGTTCAAAGACAGAAAACCACCCCACGACAACTGTTGGCCAGTGTTGTATTCACACTGGCGAGTGACTTCACACCTCCGATAAAAAGAACAAGAAGAAAGAAAAGAAAAGATCAAGTGAAAACCTAAAGGATAACGTCTGGTAGAAACAAAGGATAAAGAAAGGAAAAGAGAACAACCTCTACGGAAAAACAACGAACATCAGAAACGTGAGTGAATCTTTCAGTTAGTAACCGGGATTGGCTTTTGCACAAACCTATGCAGAGGGACTCAATTGGATTACGTTCCAGAAAAGTAGCTCCTCTGTATTGTAAAAAACATGGTAAAGCGCGTACGGAGACACTGGCGAGACGGAGAGACGACAGCCCCGATTTCACTCAAGGAGATCTCTCTCTCGAAGAGCAGTCGCCAATCGAAGGTGGTGTTGCGCAACCAGCTCCTGTAGCAATCAAATTTCTTGAGCGCCTAGCACCGCTTTTACATGACTTAGCAGGCACTGTGCGTCAGTCTGCAGAAATGCAGGCTGACAGCAACGCAAGATTAGGGTGCAAATTGAGGGACTGTATCAGTCAACCCCGTGTGAAGGCAGGGGCAAGCTTGGAACGCTTTCGCAATGTAGAGCAGGATGTTTCGCTTTGGCTTAGCCAATTCGAACAACTGGCTACCCTTAACGGTTGGAGAGATGAACACAAGGCCAGTGCCTTGCCGTTGTATCTCTCTGGAACAGCCCTGACCTATTATAGTACCTTAGGACAAGGTGTGAAAGACAATTTCCTAGCTTCGAAGGCAGTGCTCGAAAAACATTTTGGCGCCAGCTCCTTACAGTTTCTCGAGCGACAAGAACTGTGCTCACACACCCAAAAGGCAGACAAGAGCATTAGCAACTTTCTCGACTATGTCCAGAGTAGAAGCAACCGACTTGGCCTCAGCCAGGACGAGAGTCTTCAAATATTTATCCAAAAATTATTTCCTGAGATAAGGGAATATGTAATTTTGGGCAATCCAAAAACGATTGATGAGGTGGAACACTTGGCCAAATTAAAGGCTACCTTTGTGCAAGGGACACAAAAAACAGTTACGCCGGAGAGTCAGGTTGCTGAACTTTTAGCCAATCTAGTAAAAACCAACAAGACAAAATGTGGAGGACAACAAGTTTCGGCTTTCCAGTCAAACTCCTTTTCCAAGCCTGATGATTTTTTTCAAATGAAAAAAGAGTTGCGAGAAATCCGCGAATCGCTCGCACAGTTGAATGAACAGGGCCATAAAGAATACCGTGGCTGCAAATTTGATGGGCCTAACCAGCAAAAGGAAAGGTTCGAAATGCGGCAGACGCAAGGTCCAAAGAATGATAGCTACCAACCGGCTCGCAACAGGCAAGGGAAACCGGTTTGTTATCAGTGTGGGGGCTCGGGCCACACAAGCCGTTCATGTCTCACCCAATATCAGCAAACTCCAGGCTCGTATTCCAGGCCTAATGGCTATGGAAACTCCGCAAAACGTGGCCCCAGGAATAACTATAACGTGAACATGAGAAAGGAAACACAAGTTCACGATAATCGGTTTTTGTCGCCGAGTGTGCCTCGCCCTAATACAAGTCAGGGGCAATCTCTTTTAACGACTGCTTACATCAATGAATTACCTGCTCCCTGTCTTATCGATACCGGAGCAGATATCTCCATACTTGGAAAGAATTTCTGGGATTGTATGCCTACTGACCAGAGGCCAGTTTCTACGGCTGGACACTGGGGCAGTATCAACACAGTAAGTGGAGAACATATAGATTCCTTTGGCTCCGTGACAGTGTTGCTACGTTTCAATGAAGCATTTTATTTGTTGGTCGCCTTAGTAGCTGATGTGGCTGGGTATGACGCCATCATTGGCCTTGATTTTTTGACTACTAACAAAGCCATAGCAGATATTGGTTTGAGGCAGCTAACATTTCAAAGGCCAGAAGTACGCAATTTCACAATACCTGTTAATCATCTTGCTGAGTTACCATTCTATTCAGCCGACGTGAATAAACAAATACAGCCTCCTAAGGTATCTGCCGTCGAAACTATCACTATGCCTCCTTTTTCTGAGTTGTTGTTGGACGCTAAAGTCCAAACTCTGTGGATTTAGGCACAGAACGTTTGCTTGAATCTATTTTTCCTATCTGTAACACTGCATCTATTGTTGGACTTCACTCTGTTTCGTAATCGAATCTCGAATCGTCCCCTATGAAGTGATAAACATTACCAGTACACCTGTTACGTATAAACAACAGAATTTGGCCACTATTCAACCTGCTGAAGAAATTAGTCAATATTCCCATGGTGTTCAAGACAACGAACAAAATGGTCCAAATGCGTTTTCTTTTCATCAAGATTTTCCTATCTTCGACCTCAACGAGTCATCCTTATCCCCAATTGAACAACAAGAATTGCAAGCACTTCTAGATCAATATTGTGACGTCTTTCCTTGTAATACAAGTGAGCTTGGACGTACTTCTATACTGAGACATCCTATTGACACAGGGGATTCAGCACCATTCCGCCAACGTCCCTATAGGGTACACCCAGAAAAGCGCGCCGAAATCAACAGGCAAGTAGCTGAGATGTTGGAGAATAATATTGTCAAGCCATCCCACAGCCCTTGGGCAAGTCCAGTGGTCCTTGTGCAAAAGAAGGATGGGACTGCTCGTTTTTGTGTCGACTACCGTAAATTAAATTCTGTAACTTGCAAGGATAGTTATCCTCTGCCTCGCATTGATGACATACTCGATCAATTGTATGGTACCTGTTACTTCTCCACCTTAGATCTCATGAGCGGGTATTGGCAATGCGAGCTTGCTCCTGAAACCAAAGAAAAATCAGCATTTATCACACACAATGGTCTTTACGAATTTGAGGTTATGCCCTTTGGTTTATCTAATGCTCCTAGTACTTTTCAACGCTTGATGGAGAGTGTTTTGGGGTGATTTAAATTGGAAAACATGTCTAGTTTATCTGGACGACGTTGTAGTATTCTCTACGTCTTTCCAAGATCATTTGAAACATTTAGCTCAGGTTTTCGATCGTCTTTGCGATGCAGGCCTACGTCTCAAACCATCTAAATGCAATTTTGGGAGCAACAAGGTGAATTACCTTAGACATTTCATTTCTTTCATTTCATCCTTTCTGCCTCTGGCATCAAGCCTAACCCTAACCAAAATAAAATCAAGCTTGTAGAAGAATTTCCAGTACCAAGAACAGTGTGGCAAGTGCACAGTTTTCTTGGACTTGCTAGCTATTATAGACGATTTGTGCAAAACTTTTCCAAGATAGCAGCACCTATCTCAGCACTAACGTCTTCGACTTCTTCCCTCAAATGGACTTCTGATTGTCAACATGCTTTTCACATCCTGAAACAGCTTCTTATTTCTTCACCTATTCTCAGTATCCCGGACTTCAGTTCTCCTTTTTCTCTTTGCGTGGATGCTAGCAATGACGGACTTGGGCCGTTCTTGAACAACGAAGAGAGAAAACCGGTGGTTATAGCGTACGGTGGCCGGAAATTAACCAAGCAAGAACAACAATATCCTACTACAGAGCGTGAAGCATTGGCAGTTGTTGATGGTATCAAACGATACCGCTCCTACTTGCACGGACAACAGTTCTACGTCATCACTGATCATGGGTCCTTGAAATGGCTTATGGGAATTAAAGATCCCACTGGACGTCTGGCACATTGGGCATTGACTATCCAACAATATGATTTCGAAATCATTCATCGTCCAGGAGTTAGCCACAGTAACGCTGATTGCTTGTCCAGGTATCCATTTGGGACCAAGTTTAATGATGTAAATATCAATGCCTTTACTGGCCTAAGTCCTCAGCTTGAACGTGTTCGTAAACTGCAACAGCAAGATCCTTTCTTCGCTGCCCTCATTACTCATCTTTGTTCAAATGAACTACCAACTGATGATGCCTTGAGTAAGCGAGTTTCGCTACAACATGATCACTACTATCTTAATTCTGACGGCTTCCTGTATCATCTTGACAAGCCAAATAATTGGATCAATGATGACTGGCGACAGCAATTGGTAATTCCTGTTGATCTTCGTGAAGATCTACTTTTTCAGATGCATGACGAACCGACTGCAGGTCACTTTGGTATTTCTCGCACCTCTGGAAAACGGAAACAACACTACTTTTGGCCCGGTGTCATAGGCGTTTCGGTAACCTCAGGCAAAACAGCCCGGGGGACCAAAATGCCTGACAAAGTTCGTGTCATGCAAAAGTGTCCCCCATATAAAATACACTTGTTACACAAACGCCTAGTGAATAGATCACATGCAAAAATGTCCCCTCTTGTTTTACGGGCCTGGTTACCAAAATGCCTGACAAATTTCGTGTCATGCAAGTGTCCCCCATATAAAATACACTTGTTACACAAACGCCTAGTGAATAGATCGCATGTAAAAATGTCCCCTCTTGATTTTTCATCACAACCTATTCAGTTATAGGTGATTTGTTTTCCAATGAATTTTCTTCTTTCACTATGATGATTGTTTGTCATACTTATATCCTGTTATCCTGTTATCCTGTTACAATTTGGCGATTTATTTTCCATTATATTTTCTTTATACTTCTCTCTCCGATATCCTGTTATCCCTTCCTTGAGGGAGCTGAAACGCGTTCCGTTTTGTTACTCTATATACCACGCCGTGAAACAGATTATGTTTCATCGGGTTACCAAAATGCCTGGGGTACGCAAAAGCATACTACACCGGCATGTATGCTGATTGTGAACATTGGGTGCGCAGTTGCATTGACTGCTCAACAAAGAAGTCGCCACGGACTGGGACACGAGCACCCCTTCTCCCTATTCCTGTCGAAGGCCCTTTTGACAGAATTGCCATTGATTGTTTAGGTCCATTTCCAGTTACTTATTCTAATAATAAGTATATCGTAGTTATTTCCGACTACCTCACTAAATTGCCAGAGGCTTTTGCCGTTCCTGACATAGAAGCAGCAACAATTGCAGAAATTTTGCTGCACTCCATTCTTTCTCGTCATGGTGCTTCGCGCATATTACTATCAGACAGAGGAAGCAATTTTATGTCTAAATTAATATCAGAGCTTTGCTGTCTTTTGCACATTAAAAAGGTAAACACCACTGTTTACCATCCACAAACCGATGGATTGGTTGAGAGATCCAATGGTACTCTTGCTAAATCACTTTCCATGTACACTAGCTCAAATCAGAAAGATTGGGATGTTTATATTCCCTCATTATTATTCGGCTATTGCGTCACGCCACATGCCTCTACAGGGGAATCCCCATTTTACCTCTTCTATGGTCGCGAACCTCGTCTTCCCGTTGACGTCATGTTGAGCCCTTCTAAGAATCTGTCCACTTCTATTTTCGCTCACCGAGATCAAATTGTCAAAAAACTAACCCGAGCCCATGAAGTGGCCCAGGTTAACATTAAGAAAATGCAGGATGCCATGAAACGTCATTACGATCTCCGTGCAACAGACCCAAAACGTTTCGTAGGTGATCGCGTTTGGGTTTTTACACCAAAGGTCCCTCCAGGACTCACTCGGAAGTTGGAACATCTCCGGCATGGTCCATTCCGTATTCTTGAACAGCTATCTCCTGTTCATTATCAACTGGGAACTTGTGACAATCGCAAAGTCACTACCAAGGTGCATGCTAACCTTCTTAAACTCTACTACGATCGCAACGATCGTCCAATTGGACACCCCTCTGTTGATGTTAACGAGCCTTATCTTAACTTTGCTGATCTGCCTGATGATAGCCAGGACGATACGATTACAGCTTCTGACGAAGATGATGTCGTCCAAGAACATGCTGTGGCACCCACTGACGTATCATTATTAAACGACACTATGGCAGAGGAACATATTACCAATTTAAATGACAATGTCTTTTCTGCAGGACGTAGCTATTATTGCCTCTCGTAAACGTGCAGGTAAATGCAGTATCTTGTCAAATGGTCTGGGTATCCGTCTTCAGCCAATACGTGGGAACCTGAGGCTAACATGATTAATAAACGTTTAATTGAACATGTTCAGATTGCTCAAAATCGTCCACGCCCACCTCGTGTCTCTACCGTATCCAGCATAGCAAGCTCTCCAAACATTTACAAACAGGTTCAATCTCATCAGGTTTTCCCCCTTGTTTTTTCTTTTAGCAGTGTATATATTGGGTTTCTCTCAGGCCAAGATCTTTCTCTTGGCCCTCTTTATGATTGTTCTCGCCTGACTCAAGATGGTATCTATCACCTGAACCATCAATCATCTTGTGTCCATTCAATGCACTCTTCGACACAGCCACTCAAACATACCTTTGCTATAGTTTCTGAACCAGTTGTACATCATACCAAGTTATCAATCAAAATGTGTTCTGCCTATCAGACCGTATTTTATTGTAAAGAATCGTTTTTTGGATCCAAGTCCAAACACCGAAATGTTGCCCTTACTCATGTTACTGAGGCAGATTGTTGTCGCACCATTAAAGCCGGCAAATCTCCATTTGGATCTGTTCAACAAGTTTCTTCCAGAGTTTGGCAAACTCGTCCCAACGATCACTATATCTGCCATTGGATGAGGACTACTACAGAAACGTTTCCGCATTTCCTTATTCACGAATATTCTGCTTTACTGATCTTTACTGATAGCGGATGACACTTGTATTCATCAAGAGGTTACTTCATCTGTTTGTTCCTACAAGGACTTATCTTGTATTCCCAAGGAACGTCCCAATACTGCTATTGTATGGGACAAAGTCTCCCATAACCCTTCTCTTTTTAATCCACTCGGAAATTATAGTATCCAGATCCTGGATGATTTCGTCCTTATTCCCAAGCTTGCCATTGGTGGTGCTATCCAGCAAACATTTCGAGACCAGCACGTTCTCCAGCTGGACAATGGCTTCACTTGCCAATTGTTACACCCAGCTAATCATTCATACCACTCTTTCTTTGCCAAAGCCACTCAATTTTTAAAAGATGCTAAGCCTTCAATTCATACCGATCTGCTGGAGGCTCATATTACTGCCACTCTGGAAATGCAAAGAGCGTCTATGATTGCTTCCTGGGAACAGCTTTGTCATCAACAGCGTGAAGTTGATCGCTTTAATCGTTGGGCAATTTCCACATTTCCCAACACTATGTCTCAATTGTTAGGTACTGATTATGGTCTGCATGTTAAATTAGTCGGTGATGGGGTACTTGTCAGTAAATGTACCCCTATTGCTTTGTATCGTGTACATTGGTCTCGCCAAATTGGTAATTTCTGCTATACTGATTTTCCGGTTGTTTTGCCCTCCAACCATTCCTTGCATTTTTTGGACTTGCCAACTTGTCAATTGATTCCCTTTTCTCGACTCATTCCGTGCAGCCTTTGACTTAATCTTACAATTGTTGAGGACCTGGCTGGTCTTCTTTGGCACATTTATGCTAACGGTACTATGGTCCCCACGGTTTCTCGGGATACCTTATTACCTCACCCTGCCTACCATTTCCCAAAACTGTGCGGTTTCAATTCCAAGCTTATCCAGCCTAATCCTGTCCAGTTGAACCATTTGTCCCTTTTAGAAATTGTGTCCAATAATTTTGCGACTCTTAAGCAAATATACCAGTTCACCAAGGAAAATGACTGCGATTTTCTGCACGGCTTAGGTGGAATTGTTGGTCGTACTATTACTACCATTGATAGTAGTGGTAGTAAGCTCCTAGTTGCAGCTGGTCGTGGCTTGAACACGGCATTTCATGGTATAGGCTACATGAGCAAGAAAGTTGCCACAGGTATGACTAAATCAGCTGGCGAGCTTCTAGAAAAGGGCGGACATGCCATCCGCGATGTTGAACATGGTTCAGCATCCCTTTTTCGGTCCATCTTCGGCTCTATTTCTATTTAAGTAGGTTTCGTCTACATATTCCTTATTTTGCGTTTAAAGTAATTGTTGTATCGGCCGTTAGAATTTTAGCCTGCTTAGTATTTCGAGCATTGAATTGTTGTATTAGATTTCCGATATATCGTTTTCGAGGTGGACCTCGAATTTGGCGAAGGAGCGATGTTATGAGACCCTTTATAAAAATATGCGAAGACATATTATTGCACTTTAAAATAAGTGTCGTAAAGGGCTCTAACGAGATTATATAAATTAAAGAATATTATATTATAAAGAGATAAATTTCCACTGGTGATGAGAAATGCCACCATAGCGAGGCTGCGTAAACAAAATTTGTAAAAAGTGAAGTAATGAGTTCACTGAATATTATACCGTCATGGGCAAAAGGTGTTAAAAACCAATGAAGATATGGCCATCCATGAAGAGAAATACAATGGTATCGGACATGGCCATCGGTTATGCCCATTACGACAGAAGATGAAGATGAACACTTTAAATTATTCATAAGATAAAGGAAATATATGTAGCTCGAGTTTTAATTAAAATTGTTGGTAGAGTGGCTACGGCAACCCACCATTAAAAGATGGAGGGCAAACCTGTGTCTATCTCTCTTGAAAGTCTTAAAGAAGTCACTGACCTTAACAGCACCAAGACTCCGTACCTCCGTGCCATACCCCACGTCTGGCGGTGGAAGTTCAAAGACAGAAAACCACCCCCACGACACCCCACATTATGACAAATGTTTCTATATCATTTTCGCATTGTATCTTCCATTTTTGATGATGTTGGAAGTGCTGAGAAAGAACGATTTCAAGATCTGCATGGGTTGATCAGCAGCAAATGAAGAAAAATGTCCAGTTGAGTTGCTAGTGAGGGTGTTGATATATATGGAAGAGTTGTTATTTATGTTTTGGGGTGCATTCGATAATTTATATCGGCTTCAGTAATTTTTCAGCTGGCGTTCTATTTCTTTTGACTCCAGATGTAGACAGTAGCTTAGACACCATGTATTGTAAAATGCTTACTGGCCTGTTTCAAATTCTGTTGAGCCAAATAATGTTTACTTTTCTGCTTCGTAACATTTAGTATTAAATTACGTCACCCTACATTTTGGTAAATTTATTTTTAAATATCCTGCCTAATTCAGTCAAGCAAGAGCGGAGTAACAACAACAACAAGAGCAAAATACCAACAAGAGTGGAGTAGCAATAACAACAACAGCAATAGCAACACACGTCAGCACAGCAAATGAACTTGTTTAAATTGTCATTAAAAATCAGCAATCAGCACAAAACAAGTTGGTAATCGGATCAGGAAATCAATCATACCACATCGAAGTTTGACCACAAACGTGTGTTTATCAGAAGGTTCTTGAACACAGATTGAAGACTTTGATAGGTCAGAAAGTAACGAGAGATGTGCAGACTAATCGAGCAAGTGTGTGCTGAAGTTATCATCATTTCTTCGTTCGATTCGCCGTTAAACTCAACCTGAATAGACGCAGGCAAAATTTCACAACCAGAGACGAAACGCACAAAGGACATAATATCATTTCGACCAAGTGACACAAGGAAAGTTTGCAAAAAAACTGCTACTCTTTCTTCAAGAGCATACTGCATGTCATTGTCTGAATATTTAATTTTCAGCTTGGAGACAACTTCCACACCAGTTGGAACTAAGCTGTTCAACATTGTTGTGAACTCTTCTTCGGTTGGCTCCACAAAAAGCTTTGAAGCAATCTTTTCAATTGGTATCCTGATGGCTTGCAGGTAATAGTATGGTTTGATTATTGTTACATATCTTGAGAGTGTCCTCAGGGTGCCCATCAGTATATTTCTATTTGGGATAATACCAAAATCGTATGTAGCAAGGAATGCTCCAAGTTGAATTTTCATTTCTTCCGAAATTTCATCAGATTCGAGTGCTGCAGTTACAAGATGCTGGTCTCCTTCATCTAAACTGTGGAAAAACTCATTGAAGATGAAGTCAAGTGAAGGCTCACGTCCAACAAGCAACCAATAGAGAACACTTGAATTTATGTAATATGGCAAATAGCCGCACAAAATGTACCCATGCACGAGTATCCTCCCTATTGCACCGAGCTCTTCAGCACCCATCAAACTGTTCGGTACAAGATTTATGAACATTTTATTGTGCCCAACCAGCTTTTGAGCCCAGTTCTGCCAAAATTGGCAGAAGAACTCTCGGGTCAAACCTTCCCAGTCTTCGCCTCTTTCACCATCAAATTTAACAAACAGTTTATGATGGACAATTGAAGTATCTTGATACTGCTGCAAAGCATCATTCACTATTTTCTCACGACGCAGAAGTAATTGCTGTGTTGCAGATATTGCTGTGTAAGCCTGAATTCTTCACAGTTGTAGTTCTTGTCTGTTCATTATTTGACGAATTGAAATTTCAGGATCTTCACTATCACTGCCATCACCACTTGCAAGCTGTGGCAAACCAAATTATTGGTCAATATTTTTCTCAATGACATATTTTTCTCCAGATTGTATCCCCAACTGTATCATGGATAAATTGCTTAGTTTAGGCAAGATGTAGCTTCTATTTTCATCTTTGAGCAACAGAAAGTCTGCTATACCAAACTTTTCCTGAACTGAGGAATAGACATCTTGAGGTCTACAAGTCCCTCCAAAACTTAAACGTTCCACTCTGTTTCCACCAACTATTGCTAATTCAATTAACTGAGCAGGAAGAATTTGCTGTTGAAAGGGCAATGGTGGAAGGGTCATTTGGGAAGGAAGATTTGATTGTGTATCTATTGCTGTTGTGTTATTTGAGGTGGTGGGCACAGAGATCGTTCCAACATCTTGGGATTGGTGTAGTGTATCTTGTTCAGCGAGACTATAAACATCAACATCAGTCAAGACAATTTTAGCAGGAGTATGTTGCATGACAGGGACATATGCACTCTGAGCAGCAGCTTTGACAATATAAACCCCCTGGTAGTGCAATTGCATAAACTTTGTGCATCCCGTGAGCCCACTGGAACAAGTTCGAGTTTTTTTCGCTTGTCCATTTTCAACAGATCAAAGTCCTGTTGGCCCAGCTTTGGAAGAATTTCTCGTATTTTTGCGGAGACTTGCACTTCACTCAAATGAATTGAAAATGATGTTTGTTTTGATTTGTTTGTTGTGCTGTTGAAACACTCTTTCGGAAAACCTACAAAATGCAGAAAACTGGTAAGAACTCAAATAATTGTGTGATGTCATGCTGTGCATTTACATTTTAACCTTTTACTTCATTTAGTTTAATTTATGTGTTCTGCTTTAGAATCATGTCAAGTATATATGTTGACAGTTCTGTTTGTCTGATCTTTCTCATATGTTATGTTCAAGTTGTATTGTTACTGTTGTCGATTGCTAGAATTTAAAAAAAATTACCACAAATTTGCTCCCTGTCAAGGTGCAATTTTTTCTATATATATATGCTGTTGTTATGGTTAAACCAGAATTTGTATTTAACGTTTGTTGTGTCCGTAATTTGAAGATTTATACTGTTACCTATATATATGTAATATTTCATATTTTTCTGGAAGCTGGATCATTAATTGTTAAAGTTTAGAAATCATGGGATTGTTTAGTAATTTAAGGTAATTTTCTAATTGGTGGACAGGTATTGTCCCAGCTTATAAATCTGCGATACATTTTTTTAATAGGAAAGAATATTCTGTACATATTTGGTGTGTATATTTGATGTTACCAAATATTGCTATACGTACCGTAGCCTTCATCCATATGTTGCTTTACCAATCCACGAGTTGTCACACCAAGGCTAGGTATCTGCGATGCCTCCCGAAGATGGTACATTTTTATTGCCAGAACTTTTGGCCGAGGGCCACGTGGACCTTTCCTCTTCGGGTTATTCCAAGTAAATCCTCAAATTTGTCTGTAAATCTTTCAGGGTTAGTATCCATTTTTAAAATTGAAACATTCGAACAGTCGCACGTGGACAATAACACCCACGTAGCTTATGACGCAAGTAGCAACAATGCGGAATTTGAAAAACCCACTTTATCTCAGAAAAACCCACTTTTTCTCCAGATAAACCCACTTTATCTGAGAAAAATTTGGTTTATCTGATTATGGTGACATCCGCTTGCCATACGAGAGTAGTGATTGAAGTGCTAAGAAATGCAAAGAGGGCGAGGATAGGATTGATCGCATTGTAAATTAAACCTATTAAGAACTTTGAGTGACACATATACACGTGACTATTCGCTACCAGACTCCTTTTAACATTTAGTTAGTTAGTCTTTCATTCATTCGTTCATTCTCTTCGCATTCGCTCGTTTTCTACGTATTCTACAAGCTTCCTTTGTTTATGATATGTATATAATTGGATCTGTCGTCTCTTTATTGCTTCGTTCTCTACAAATTGGTGCCGTCACCAGGATCTAGTTATTGCTGTTAGTGTGTCCATGTCATTCATAAAGCATGCCTCCGAAGCCTAAATCTGCTCTTGAGAAACTTAAACAAGAGAGAAGACAAATCAGACGTATTTTCACAAAAATCTTCAACGAAGCATCGGCTCTTTTCACGCAAGAACCTCTGGGAGACGAAGAAATTTCCTTGCTGAAATCATCCCTCGAACTGTTGACCAACACGTTTCAGGACAGTCAGAAATTAGAAAAAGAAGTCAAAGAAATTGTTCTGGAAGAAATAGAAGACGAAGCTGAACAAGATGATTTCTTCGATGAAGGTGATTCCGTTATCATCGCAAATAAAGGTAAGCTCAGTAAACTTGAGTTTATCATCTCTAAATCCGTCATTGCAACAGAGACAGTCCTCTCCTCGTAATCAAACGTTTACACGGTCAAAGTTGCCAGATCTAAACCTCCCTACGTTCGACGGCAATATAACAGAGTGGTTTGGGTTCTGGGAGGTTTTCAATCCCAAATCGAAAAATCTCCCGACCTACCGAAATCTGCTAAATTTACGTATCTTGTGAGACAACTGCGGGGAGAAGCATTAGCCACTGTGAAAGGACTCGTGCCTTCCGATCACAGTTACGACATTTTAGAAATGACATTACAAGAAAACGTTGGCCTCCCCAGGAGAATTATTCGTGCGCATGTAATGCATTTGTTAAGATTTCCGAAAGCAACCCTCGTGGCTACAAACCTACGTCAATTCTATAATTATTATTATTATTATTCCGATTATGGAAGATAAGCTCCCAGTGAAACTTCTAAGTACGCTAGGCGATTGTGGACAAAATGCAACATTCAAAATGACAAGTTTTCTTGATGGTTTAAAAGATTACATAACACGCCAAGAACAGGCACAGGCTTCTAACAGTAATCGGTCAGCCAGCCCAAAACCTTCATTTGGGTACGAAGCGTACGAATACCCGTCTATGAGTACAATGATTGCCTCAGCCCAAGTCCGTTGTCAGCTTTGTAAAGGTCCACATACCGCCCAACGATGTTCTCAGACAGCCACAGATAAAACAACTTCTATTATCAATCAAAAGCTCTGTTTAAACTGTTTGTACCCCGGACACCGTGCTGCTCAATGTAGTGTGAGAGGCCGATGTGCCAAGTGTAAAGGAAAGCATCATACTGCTATCCACGGAATTCAAATTCACCGTAACAACGACGCCAATTCGAATGCCTTTCCTTCTCGTAATAGCAATCAGCATAGGCAACCCCGGTCTCAAACCCACTCTCGTGTGGCCGTAGTTTCAAACCAATCAGCCCCGCCTAGTTCGAATCAAGATTCTCCAACGTTACAATATACTGCCACCAATTGTGCCTCTATAGCGCCGCCTTCCGTCCTACTTCGACCAATGTCGATAATCCTACTGTCGTAGAGCAAACACTTACGTCTAGCACCGCATCCGTAATCTCCGAATATACGAATGTCAACAGTCCTCCGGGCTCATCAATTCTTCTTAAGACCGCCAAAGCAGTTGCAACTTCTGATAACAAAAAGATCTCAGCCAAAGTCTTCTTTGATGAAGGCTCTCAACGTAGCTACGTCCGAACTGCCTTTGCGCGCGAGCTAAATTTATCTCCTATTCCGTATGAGTCATTGTCTGTGTGTGGTTTTGGTGGTACTGTCGTTGAACAAACTTACGGAATCACAAACGTTGGGCTAGAAACTCTCTCTGCCATTGAACATACTTGTGTTCTTATTATTGACAACATCGTCAAGCCTTTAAACCAACAAAACCTTACGAATGAAATAAATCTTCATCCTCAACTTCAAGATTTCCCGTTAGCCAATGACTTTGCAGACAGTTCATTTGTTGTTGATATTCTGTTGGGTGCTGATACTGCTTATCGATTTCTCGGAAACGTTTTACAAGATTCCACACGACCTGTTATTCAAGAATCCGCTTTCGGATACGTTTTATCCGGTCCGTTGACTACCACGAGGAACCCGTCTATTGTTACCGCTGTAAACAGCCAGACAGCTTCTGTTAATCAAATTCATCCCGCCAACATCATTGAAGATCATAATATAAACAAGTCTGATGTCTCTTTTCAAACACTTATCAGCAATTCTTCGTTGTTTCTTCAACTCGAACAACTCTTTCGTTCTCAATTTGTTTCTGAACCACCTGACATTGAACAATCAAATGAATTTCTTCACACGTATCGTTAACAAATTGAATTCAGAGATGGTTCTTATTACGCCCCCCTACCATGGAAAACTGACCACCCACCTTTGCCCTCTAATTTGGGTTTGTGCAAAAAGCGCTTAGAGCAAGTGAGGTCATGTCTCAACAAATTAGGCCAGATGCCTGCCTACTGCAACGTCATGGCAGAACATCTTGCGAAAGGGTACATAAAACCACTCCACAATTTACAACAACCTTGGCCAGAAACAAAGTGCCATTACGTTACACACTTCTTTGTCCTTAAGGATTCGGAAACAACACCTCTTCGCATCGTATTTGCTGCCAATACTGGCCACGGCAGCCTGAATGATTGTTTATATACAGGCCCCTGTCTACTCACTGATCTCGTCGAATTACTGCTACGTTTTCGGATTACACGATACGCTTTCGTCGCTCATATTCAACGCGCGTTCCTTAACATCAAGTTAAAAGAAACAGATCGACCCTACGTTCGCTTCCTCTGGTGCAAAGACAACGTTCCAACGACAGATGTTTGTGTTTACACGTATACAACAATCGTTTTCAGCAACACCAGCAGCCCTATGACACTGGGTGCTGTCCTTCTCGAGCATTTGCAACAGTATCAACATGCGGTTGCTGTTGACTTATCGCAAAGGCTATAGGTCGATAACCTCTTATCTGGCCTTCAAGCCGAGGCTGAAGCCGTCGCTTACTTTCAAAAAGCCCGCGAAATCATGCAAGACGGTCACTTCGTATTATGTCAATGGTGCACAAACTCCACAGCCTTGAAAATGGTTATTGACGCCAATAACGCCGGCAGCCAATCACATACAATTTCCTTGCTCGGTCTGCAATGGAATACGCTCACAGATAATATTATGTTTCAAGGGAAAAATTTCGATTTGGATCCGTCATCTCTCACCAACCGCAAGGTTTTCAGTATCGCCAGTCAATTGTTCGATCCCCTCGGATTAGTTCTTCCCGTCACCATACTCGCTCGCCTTTTCATTGCTGAACTTTATGATGAACAACTCGGCTGGGATCAACCGCTTCTTTCTACAAAAGCTAACGCTTGGAAAAAAGTTGAACAAGAGCTCACCGCCGCCTCCCGTTTGCACTTCTCGCGATTTCTGAACTTTGATTCAACTCTGCCAGTTGATTTACATGTCTTTACCGTGCTGTTCCTTACCACAGCCAAGGTACTGAATGCGTTCTCCTTGGATCCAAGTCAAGCTCGCCCCACGTGGTAAGACATCTCTCACAATCCCCCAGTTAGAGTTAAGCGTCATGCTTCTTGGCTCACAACTGTGCTCTGCGACACTAAATATTCTACAGAAAGATTATGGCGCAGTTAAAGTTCATCTCTGGACGGATTCGAAAATTGCACTACTTGGCTATCACCACGTCATAAATTGAAACAGTTTGTGCAAAACAAAGTCGATGCAATTAACAAGCTCTTCGATTCTCCCTTCTGGAGCCACACGCCTTCGCAAGAACACCCAGCTGATCTTGTCTCTCGTGGTTGCTCATCCAACACGCTTCAAACATCTAGTTTGTGGTCCAATGGCCCTTCCTGGATACCGATTGATTCATTGTGGCCTCGTTGGCCTAAAGCCCAACCTACTGCATGCAGCGTCGCCGCAGCTGTTGCACAACATGAAGTCATTTCTTTTCCCAACAGTATTTGTCACTTGATGAACTTAGATCGCTTCAATCACTACCCGCGCCTTCTGTCTTCATCCGTCTACGTTCACCGATTCTGTTACCGCACGGGACTGAAAGGCCCACCGACTACGTCAGAGCTTGAGTTTTTGGAGAAAGAATGGCTTCGCAAACAGCAGCAACTACACTATCCGAAAGTCTATGACTATCTCGCATCATATTCTCGTCCCTCCGCTAGCCAAATTCCGCCAATCATACGTCAACTGCATCTCTTCCTGGATAATGATCGTCTTATTCGTACAAAAGGACGCTTCCATGTCGATTCGTCATTAATTTTGTTATCACGATGATCTCGCCTCACCAAGCTAATCGTTCAAGACCACCACCATCGCAACCATCATATTGGGGTTGAAGGTACAATCGTTGCTCTCCGTCAACGTTTATGGATTCCATCTGCTCGCTCAATCATTCGTCAATTACTCCGTACCTGTGTTACATGTCGTAAAGTCACTGGAAAGCTGTTGCTTCCGACATCAGCCGCACTTCCCAGTGTCCGTCTCGATACAGGCAATCGCCCCTTCTCCAATGTTGGCATTGATTTCAATGGCCATCTACTAGTTAAAGATCGCTCAGACCATCCACAAAAGGTTTACATTTGTCTCTTGACGTGCCTGACTACAAGAGCCATCAGCTTAGAGCTCGTTGGAGATCTTACTACTGCATAATTCCTGCAAGCTTTTCGTCGTCATTGCAGTATATTCTCAACGCCTCGTCTTGTGTTATCCGACAATGCACAAACCTTTAAACGTGCTGAGCAAGATCTGCATGCCTTGCTGTCCTTTATCGACGACGAAACCATACAACGCACCTTTGCTCAACAACACATTGTCTTCTGCTATATCCCTGCCCGCAGCCCTCACTGGGGAGGAGTGTATGAACGACTCGTCGGTCTTACCAAAACGTGTCTGAAAAATTTCTTGGCCGTTCCTTCATCACATTATCCGAGTTCCAAACACTTCTAAAAGAAATTCAAGCCGTCTTGAACGACCGACCATTGACCTACATCAACGACAATTTGCAAGATTTACAACCGATTACTCCCAGTCAATTGTTGTTTAGATATAACATCACAGCTCCACCCCACCCTTCGAATGACGTCATCTCACAATCTCAAGATTCAACGTTTGCCGATCGTGATGTCATTCAAGAAGCCCAAGCTCGTCAATCAAAGCTATATAACCACTTCAATAAGCGTTTCTGCCATGAGTATCTATCCTTCCTGCGCGAAGTACCCTCGCTGCAACAACGAAAGCAACAAGCAACAGAAAACGCCATTGGAGTTGGTGACATAGTTTTGATCGCCGACACCGACAAACCTCGGCATCGTTTCCGACCTCAGTCTCGGCAGCGACAAACTGTGCCGAGCAGCACTTGTCCAAACCAAACGTGGTCGCACAACCCGTCCATCATCAAGCTGTATCTATTGGAAGTACACGCCAATGCTATATAGCCACTTCAATAAGCGTTTCTGCCATGAGTATCTATCCTTCCTGCCATGAGTTTCTATCCTATTGGAAGTACACGCCAAAGCTATATAACCACTTCAATAATCAAGCTGTATCCATTGGAAGTACACGCTCCATCATCAAGCTGTATCCATTAGAAGTACACGCCAATGCTATATAACCACTTCAATAAGACACGCCACGCCAATGCATATACGCCGAAGTACACGCCAATGCTAAAGACACACCCAATGAACTACACCAGGAACAACCCGTAGTGCAACAACGCACAGCTCGCACAGCCGCGTGAATAGCAAGAGACACGCTATCATGGACCAGCTAATAGATGAAATTCGAGATCAGCATTTCCGCGTCCCCCAGTATGTTAAGAACTTTGAGTGACACGTACACGTGATATATTCGTTACCAGACTCCTTTTAAAGTTAGTTAGTTATTCATTCGTTCATTCTCTACGTATTCGTTCGTTTCCTACGTATTCTACAAGCTTCATTCGTTTATGTTATGTATATATTTGGATCTGTCGTCTCTTTTTTGATTCGTTCTCTACAAAAATGTTGGTAAAATACTAATATGACTTCAAGGCATTTAATGAAAAATTTGCAAAGAATGTCCTTAATATTCAACCATTTTGTTTAAATTTCGCACGAAGACCAGGGCCATTGAGAGACTGCCTGGGCCCTCCTTGCCCCGGAGTTGGAAATTTGTTAGTGTTGGAAATTTGTTAGTGCCATGTCCTTTTAGCAATGTTTAAAGGGCATAGCATCAAAGTTAAAAAGAATAATTATAACAAAACAATTTCCCAATTGAATTCAACGACTATCGAGATACGTCAGCAATGTACGATATATACGAGGCAGCTGCTATATTATCAAACACGTCTTTGTTATCGCACAAGCTGTCATTCGATGAATAAGTATATAACAATGAAAGGGTTTACAGGTACGACTTTCTAGGCAAAGCCCAAGAGGTCCTCAAAAAGCTCCGTATGTGTGTCATGGAGCAACAGCAGTCGGCGCTTGCAATGTTTCAGACCAAGAAATATCTATTCACCGTAGTAGCAGCAGCAGCCAGTAGAACTCTCATTATTGAAGCTCATCCAATTGGGGCAGAGTTGGGAGGCAACGGAATGGGAAAACTGGTGGAATCTAATCGCGTTACACCTTTGTTGCATTGGATTGCAAAACGAATGGCTACGGGCAACGTTACCACCGCCTGCATCCCAGCTATTGTCACTGTGGCCATAAAAGAGGAAGTGTAAGTATTTTCAAAGAGCTTTTAATTAATATATATATACCACGGGATTTCTCTATATGGTTTAGTTCATTCAAGAATTGAATTTAAATTCTAGGTATGAAGAGAACCTATCAGCAAAACTAAATGAAACTGGAGCCGGCAATCCACAATACTCTGCGGCACCTCTTCTTGATATCATGGTTACGATAATCTCAGATGACTCAAGTGGTAATAGTTAAAGTAGCGCCCTACAGTTGACACAAATTGCATCCAAAAAGTAGGTATTTGGCAATATACTTTTATTCAAGATGATATTAGATCAAAGCATCAAATAAAATCAAATTATCCATGTAAGATCAAATGAGTTTTGCCAACACTGACACTAAGTTCTTTTCTCGTCATAGTAACAAGTCCGTGACACCAAATGATATTGCTGATGGCGAGATTTAAAATGGTAACAAGTCTACACCGGTCTTCCAGTGAAAACTAGAGCCCTATGATGCCACGTCGTTTGTTGAGATATTGTTAAAAGAATACGAAAAGAAATTTCTATGCACTTCTCCGCCCACAAAAGTGTCGAAAAGTGTTGCTTCCCAGTCAGTTATTTAGAGATTGAAGGTTTCAATAATGTAAAATGCGACTCCATGGGATCATGGCAACACAAAGGTTCTCCGAATGCATTAGTTTGTGTGGAGAGACAAGGGGATGGAGAGGAAATGTTAATAATTCGAGAAAACACAAACAATGTAGAACCAAGTACAGATCCTTACAAGTAGGAGAGGGAGTGGGTGTCCGAGCCCACCTGGCCCACGCATGCGCAGTAGAATTTTTATTTTATTTTATTGTTAATATCACGCATGCGCGAGAGTCTTCGAGAATTCAAAAGAACATCAACAGTAAAAAAATAATCGAAAACGACAGGTTGTGGAAAGTTAGTTTGAAGTTGCAAAACATCGCCAAAGCTGATAAAAAACCCATAAAAAGCTTAATAACTAAAAAACGGTTTTGTTTATGAAAAAGATCTTTACACCAATAAAAAGAAAATCTCTTGGTTATATTGAATGAATTATTTCAAATTTTCCATGCACTTATAAGATGATAAGAATTTGTTAAATAAATCGCAAGAAAACACAAAAATATCGAGGAACTAGCAAATTCACGTTCTCGGCTCGAGATTGAATTCAAAGAACCAATCAGAAACTTTCGAATGTGACGTTCGAATGTACGCGTCAAATCTCTGTCATGAGAAATCAGAAACTTCTAGAATCTGGAATGATCTAGAAAGTTTTTACAATTTATATATTAGTAGAATTTAGAAAAATGAGCCATAAATTTCCATCTACTAACTTTATTTTATAACAATTTTAAACGTAACATATGCAGTAAATTTTAAGCACAACATGTGCAGCATGCAGTATGTGTATAGCGAAATAATTCCAGAATTTTTCAATTAAAGTAATCATCATCTAAAAATATACAATTGTTCAAATATATGTAATGTTCTTTCAACTCTTTTAACGGATCATGAGACGTTGCCTTGGGGGCCCCGAATTCTTCAATATGTTTTGAAGGCATATTAATCTGTTCGCAGGTCGCCCGCTCAATATCGCCCCCTTTATATAATACCATATCCACACCATTCCACTCTAGGACGTCTTTAATCACGGGTATTGCATCTTCACAAGAAAATGAAGCATCTTCAGGGTAATAGTTCAGATGATGAATCTTTTGCCTACAATACCGGTATGTTCGTTTCCACTTTTCTGTTAAGAGTCTATATTTGACACAAGGAATAAATTCGTATTCGAAACAAGTTATTCCATCCGCAAGCATTATTCCAACTTTTCTCACACATTTGTGACTATTCGACACTTGTATATACTCGATATCCATCAACGCAGCATGGGAAGCCTTCAACATTTTATCAGTTTTATATGAGATGTCTGATCAATTATCTAAAGTCACTTCTATATATATTACACCCTTCGAATGATGATTAGCCAATCACAACCTCTGCTATTGCTCTCATACATTGATGGATGAAAGCATAAAAAAAGATTTATTATAATAAATGATGAAGAGGATGATGAACTAATTTATGGACACTTTTACCGTTTTAAGTATAAAGCATCGCTGTCCAAGTGATAATAATGATGAAGTTATTATGAAGATCTTCATACACGCATTGAGGGATGAAAGTATACAAAAAAGGTTTATTATAATAAATGATGAAGAGGATGATGAACTATAATTTAACGTTCTCGGCTCGAGATTGAATTCAAAGAACCAATCAGAAACTTTCGAATGCGACGTTCGAATGTACGCGTCAAATCTCTCTCATGAGAAATGAGAAATCAGAAACTTCTAGAAGTTTCCAGGAGCTATCAACCAATCAGATCACAGGGACTTTTCAGAAGTTTCTAGAAGTAGGGAATGTCCCTCGGAAAAGTTCTAGAAATTTCTATGATGTCATAAAGAAGTTTCCAGAAGTTAAAAGTTCTACAATCTGATTGGTTGATTTATGTATATAAATCATCGTCGAAATAAAATCACTTCAAATCACGATCTAGTCATGAAGAGATCACACGAAGAAAGCGCGGCTGCTAATAATAGCAAGAAAAGAAAAATCTCTTGCTATCAATGTGGGAAAGTATTCAATAGAATGGCGAATCTAATGGCGCACAAGCGAACAACTCATAATGTGCAATCACCACCCAAATTAGTTGGCGAAGGTAGGAAAAAGAAAAAGATAGATGATAAAGCATTTAAAATGTATACTAAGGAGGAGGATATTGAAAATATGAAAAAGATCAAGCAGCACATCATTCGCGAACTTATGAGTGAGATATTTACACATAAGCAAGGGATAAAGTATTACATTGTTCTCGAAGTAGAATTTCATAAACCGATCGGTGATATCATATCAGATCCACCGCCAGTATTCAGATCTGCTATCTATTCACTGCTGCGATCAGAGATTGAAGATATCGAAGAGCTTGAAGACCAAATAGACGACGCCATTAGAAAGTTAAAAAATGACATAGATGAATTTACAGAAAATGGAAGCGGCTGGATATTTACAAAGTATATCAAACTGCTAGTGAAGATGTTCGACTATGAAGCAATCAAAGGTAAAAAATATTTGCAGCTACCCGCCAACATCAAAAACAAACAAGCAGTCATTAACGTGCAAAACGATGATGATAAATGCTTCATCTGGGCAATTCTATCTGCACTACATCCACAATCAAAACATCCACAAAGAGTCGCAAAGTATCAACAGTACTTGAACGAGCTTAACTGTGAGGGATTGAAATATCCAGTAAAAGTGCAAGATACAAAGATGATTGATACATTCGAAATAAACAACAACATTTCAATCAACATCTATTTAAATGAAGATGATGAAATATATACCAGTAAGAATAGCGAAAAAAGAACTTGGAAAGCATGTAGATTTGCTACTAATAATTAATGATGATGATGAGAATCACTACTGTTGGATAAAAGTATGAGTCGTTTGTTGGCCGTCGCGATGGCATAAACATCGTGGAAAGCGTTTTTACTGTCCGCTATGCCTGTCATCATGCACAAGTCAAGAAAATCTAGATAAACATAAAACGTTATGTCAGAAAATCAAAATCTTCCAAGGTGTTGAATATCCAAAGACGCAGAATTAAAGTTTGAACATTTTAAGAACCAATGCATGCTACCATTCATCATATATGCAGATACTGAATCTATTTTGGAACGTTCAAACAAGGGAGCTGCTTATCAAGAACACAAACCAATCAGTTATTGTATTTACGCCACGTCAATCGATGATAGTGGCAACGACCGTTGGAATGTTATACCGGAGAAGATTGCATGGAGGTGTTTATGAATAGTTTAGATAAGCTAAATGAAGAAATACGAACAGTATTCAAAAACCATGCCAATGATTAGATTAACACCGGAAGAAAATGCGGAACATGCTGAGGCTCTGCATTGCTATTGTTGCAATCAACTATTCAATGATAATGATAGACAAAAAGTCAGAGATCATTGTCACATTACCGGAAAATACAGAGGTCCAGCTTGCAGCATTGCAACTTCAAACATCTGGATATAGTAGCAAACTATCACACCATCCCGATCGTCTTTCACAATCTAAAAGGATATGATATGCATCATATTCTGAAGAATTTGAATGGCAGAAATGCAAAGATCATCGCCAATTCGAAAGAAAAGATCATGACTGCACAGATTGGTGGTTATTCTGAAGAAAATGAAGAAGGTAGAAATACCAATACTAATGGAATCAAATACATTGATTCATTCGCATTTTTAAGCACCAGCTTAGCAACACTGGCCAACAACCTGCCGAAAGAAGATTTCATATCTATGAAAAAATACTTGCATGATGAGATCACCCAACAACAATATCCTGAGGTACCTAGAAATGAAGGAGAAAGAGTTACAGAATTGGAAAGAGAACGTCAAAACATGTTTGAACCGGGCGTAGCATGCAAAGATCCGCTAAAAAATGAAGATGTTTTGGATTATAGAAATTGGAAAATACCACCAAAGAGAGCTTTAACAGAAGCAGAAGATGCAGATGTCAAGAAAGCGTTTGATTTGCTGACAAGGAAAGGTGTTTATCCCTATGACTGGGTGGATAGTATAGAAAAAATGCAAGAAACATCTCTACCACCAAAAGAAGCATTTTACAACAAACTCTATGATTCCAGCATCAGTGATGAAGATTATACATATGCTCAACAGGTTTGGCAATTTTTCAACTGTCAGACCTTTCAAGATTATCATGAGCTATATCTGAAAACTGATGTGCTGCTGTTAGCTGATATATTTGAATCGTTCAGAAAGCAGAGTCTAAAATTCTACAAGCTTGATCCTGCTCATTATCTAACTGCTCCTTCACTAGCTTGGGATGCAATGTTGAAGATGACTGGTGTAACGCTAGAATTACTATCTGAAGAAAAGAAGGACATTCACCTTATGATTGAAGATGGTATTCGAGGGGTGTTTCGATAGCAGTGAAACGTCATGCTGAATCGACGGAAAACAACACGTTGATGTACTTAGATGCAAACAATCTCTATGGATGGGCAATGTCGCAGCCAATGCCTTATGGCGGTTTCAAACAATTTACACAAGAAGAAATTAAAAACACAAACATCGACGCTTTGTTGTCAAGATCTGATGAAGATATTGGCTACATTCTCAAAGTTGACTTAGAATATCCAGCAGTTACATGATCATCATGCAGATCTACCATTAGCACCACAAAGATTACAAGTTCAAGAAGAAATGTTATCAAAATATCAAAGACAAGCTTATGGGGAAAAGTTTAAGTCAACACCAAAGCTAATACCAAATCTATATGACAAAAAAGAATACACCATGCATGAAAGAAATTTGAAGCAGTGTTTGGAATTGGGTTTGAAGCTAACAAAAGTTCATGAGATTATTGAATTCAAGCAAAACTTTTGGTTGAAAAAATATATTGATTTCAACACTCAAAAGAGAACTCAAGCAAGAAACGACTTTGAAAAAGATCTGTTCAAACTGATGAACAATTCTGTGTTTGGAAAGACGATGGAAAACGTAAGAAATCATCGACGTTTTGAAATCTGCACAGATGGTATAGTCCTGAGAAGATGGGTCAGAAATCCAAAGTTCTATGGAGTAATTGAAATTAATGAAGATACACTTTTGGTAGAGAAAAAGATTGGGAAAGTTAAACTCAACAAGCCAATGTATGTTGGTTTCAGCATATTAGATATTAGCAAGACATTGATGTATGATTTCCACTACAACTTTGCAAAACCAAACCTTCCAAACGTTCAACTATGCTACATGGATACTGATAGCTTCATCTATGACATACCAATGTCTCAAGATCAAGTTAACAGAGTATTGAAAGATCATGAAGATGGATTCGATTTCAGCAACTATGATAAAGAACATCCAAATTACTCTGTAAGAAACAAAAAGTTATTGGGAAAATGAAAGATGAGCTCGGTGGTGGGAAAATGATAGAATTCGTCGGATTGAGATCGAAGATGTATAGCCTCAGAATCGATGATGGGCAAACAATCAAAAGAGCGAAAGGAATTAAAAAAGATGTGGTAAAGAAGCAAATAAAGCATGAAGATTACCTAGATTGTCTGAAAGAACAGCAAACCTATTCACACAGGCAGCGTAATATTGAATCACACAATCATACCATCTACACAACAGAAAGAACAAAGAAATCGCTGAGCTCTTTTGATGATAAGAGATACATTCTTGATAATGGTTTTAACACACTGCCATATGGGCATTATTTGCAAGAAAATGCGCAAGCTGCTGAAGAAAGATACTGAGAAAAAGACATTATTTGAACATTTCTAAACTAACTGAACATTTAACATTATTTTAAACTATATCTTCTATTAACATAATTGTAAACATACAAATCATTACTTAACTTATCATTTACATTAAAATATTTATTGATTAATGAGTTCATTGTAACGTTTTTTGTTCTATTAATGAGGAAGAACATGCAATGTTGTCCACAAGTCGCACTCTCATAGGATTGAACTTGAGTTTTATTGTAAGTAAGCTTGAACGGATGAATGAAGTTTTTAAATTCTTTCAGCATAGGAGGCTCACCAAACGAATCATAAAAATCCAAAACGCCATCATCGCTAATATAGACGGCTACCCAGTGAGTTCCTTTACCAGTAAAATTATCTTCATTGAAAATGAATGAGCAGGGCAGTGAATGCACATCGATGTTTTTGATTTCATCTTTTCCAAATACACCATGGAAATAAGGTAGCTTTTCATGTTTCAGAAGTAAGTTATTGATTGTTATATCATCCATCATTACCAATCACGAATGATGTTTTTATGACTATCAATTTTAATTGTTCTGTCAAATTCTCCGAGAACAACAATATTCATCAAACTTACAACAGCCGTTGCAAAATTGATGCTTATTCTCAAGTTACCCTCTCTTTTAAGCAAGTATTGTTCATCTGCACAATTTCCCTTTGGTGTCAAGTCAAAACCATAAATTGCTGATCCTTGATTGAATCTCTCATAATCAACCAGACTAGCTGAATTGCCCAGAGTAGTCAACAGACGGCTATAGGCATCGAAATAGTCATTATCATCATAATCCAATCTTAGAGGGGAGTGACCTCTTGATTGTTAACAGTCACTTGAACGCCAGAAACTGATCCATGTACAAAGTTGAATGGGTTTTGTTCTGAAGATCCATTAAATGCAGAATTATCCACAAGAGCAAAAAACAATCTGTTTGGTACTTTTCCATTAAACACATTGTCTTGAACCCAGCTCGTTGTTGCGGGGACCAAAAAGTTTGTCATATGGGGTTGACAAAGAGGATACATGGCTGGAGATTTCATCAGAGTCCTTTCAATTCCTTTCAATACTGCATCTTTAACGTGTATATGACGAAGTATCAATTTCACTTCATAAATGAAAAGCTGTGGAGATGTTCCAGTTTTGCTCATTAAACAAAACAAATTACTGTTGGGACTCAATCGCCATTGAAGACGTACGCCAGGTAGTAGGTATTTGAGTTGATTGCAAATGTTAACATGGGGTTTTGTTAACACTTTGACTTTCTCGCTGTCGTCAAATGGCGCAGATCTTGTGTTCAATCCTTGATTTTTCGCTGATGCCGTATTCGTTGGGTAAGCAGCATCTTCCTTACCTAGTGTGTCACTGGCCCAGTTTGTCATTTTCAAATAGTTTTCAGCTTTAGTTTCGTCAAACGACAACATTGTTTCCAAGTAAGATTGGTATGCATACATCCCGTTTGCTTCTGTGACAGGGGTGTCATTCAAAACCAGCTCTATCTGCTTCCACATAGATTGACCAATGTTATTTACTACTCCTACAAATTCTGCAGTTGTTTTTCCAATATCAGCTCCATTTGCTTTCTTAATAGCAAGAGTTGAGACGAAATAAGAATGATTCAAATCAATCATATGATCTGGCTGGGCAGGAATGTCAAACACAACTGTCTGCTTTGAGGAATTGAGAGCAGCAGTTTGTGGAAAATACTCAACATCTTTAAAATAATCAACATCGCTTTGAACTATCGGTGTACTGAATAAATCTAAACTCTCACTAGGGCACTCAGTATATTCTGTTTTTATACTCATTGTAACAATTTCTTCTTCAGCAGTTCTTCAACAAATTTTTTCTCAAATCTGGACGCTTTGCTTTAGGCTTCTTGTTCTTATTTGGCATGAAGATCCCTCTCATGGTGCTTTCTTTTATAGTTCTTTTAGGACGGCTCCTTGATTTCCTACCAGTGACAGAGCGCTTCTTGGCAGGTGGTTTTTTTGCTTTTTTTACGACATTTACAATTTCTTCAGTAGCTTTTCTTTTAATTCCTCTCATAGAAGATTGTGCGGTATCTTTCATAACATTTTCAACATTTTCACCCGCTAACACTCGATCAACCGCCTTTTCTCCAAAATCTTTTAAAACAGGAAGTACAACTTTTTTTGTAGATTTTAGTCCTTGCTTTTTCAAAACTGGTAGCAGCTTTAACAGCTCTTTTGAAAATAGACCCAGCTTTCTTGAAAATAGTACCTACTCCTCTCCCACGCTGGGAAGCATAGAAATATGGAGTTGATTTGTAAATTGGAAAATCATACATGCTTTCTTCTAAAATGTAGCAAGAATGTTGTCTTTGTCTTGTAAAATTGTATATCTTTTCCTAGCTCGTTGTAGACTTTTATAGTAAATTCGTTTATGTCGTTGTACAGCAACGGATAGTAGAACAGATTTTCAAATTCTACAAAATTCAGCACATGTTTGTTAATCTTCAATGGAATGAAACGCAACAATGGTGTGCTAATTTTTCCGACTACACGGTAGTCTAGCATGGAGCAATATATAAACATATTCTTCCCTTCTGCGTTGACTTGGAAATCTTGATCACCAGTCACATCAGTTGTTCTTTCGATAGCCTTGAATGTATGATTTGATAGTAATCCAATAGGTGGATCTAGACTATTTGTAAACGGGCAAGGTGTCCATCTCACATCTCTATAATAGACATTATTTATATTGCGACTATATTCCTGCACATCTTCAACAAAACCAAACAATTTACATAAATCTTTTCCCATTGCAATTCTTTTGCATACTTTGGAAATGTTATCTTGACTTTTGAATCCACAATTGAAAACTCTGGTCCACCTTCATAAGGTAAACCTAAATCAGTTACATACTCTTTCAGTTCTCCCTCTTGTTTTTTTACGTTTTCATTGAAAATTGCAACGATTTCTCTCATTGTGAATTTTTTAATAGTATCTCCACTCGAGATTTCATCATAGAAGTCGCGATATTGTATCCATCTCTCAGGTTTATCTGCTGCTTGATTCCATTTTTTCGTATATTCATTACTTGACGCTACTCTCACATTTAACTCATCAAAGCCAACCTTATCAGTGCCAAGTTGCATCAATCCATACATTTTCCAACTATTGTAAACACCATGTTTAAATTGAGCAGGATCAAATACAAGTCTATCACTCAGCTCATAGATCATTTCTACCAGCGCCACTTCCCATTTTCCATGTAAATGTAATTGTTCTTTAAGTTTTATTTTTCCATCAGAATCAGTAGGACATGTGAGGTAAAAATCATTAATCATCTTTAACGAATGATAAATCAATTTGACAATTTTCTTCAAATTTATCTGATATATCTTCCAGAGTTTCCCAGTTGATAATTTTAATATCGAACGATTTTATGTTAGATCTTGTCACTCTATACGTTGCTGGATTTATAGTTGATCTGTGAATTGATTTTGAATCGTCGATAACTAGCCCAATAGAGGAACAGCATCCTTACTTATAATGAAATTGCAACAAACAGCAAACACTTTTTCACTCTCATCTTTTTCTTTTTATTTAATGTACAAGCAATCATACTACATTTCCAATTAGTATCCACTGGAAGTGATTATCAAAATTTACATGTCTATTATTTAGTGTCACATTCATATTACTGGCCTAATTCGAACGGTCAGTGATGTTTCTCCAATATACTGCTTTGCGGAATAGAGAGTGTTAATTTTATAGGATTTTCCATCATCATCTACCAATTTTATTTGAATTTGTTGAAACTGCAGCCTCTCCAGTGGTGTGTAAATTATATTCTTTGGAGCGTAATATCTAACATATGTATCAAGATCTGTATCGTAAAATGCTAGTTTCTCAAAACTCTTCGTTTGTTAACACCTCCAAGATAGTTGCTTTCCAATAGATCACATTCTACATTTATAGAAGTATGTTCATTTAGATGAACACCGTCCTTTATTCTGCTTAAGCAGTTTATCTTTCCTCCAGTCAGCGAGTCACCATCTGCCTTCCTTTTGTAAACAATCAGTTTCATTGTTTGACTGGATTGTATACTATCAGAAATCTTGTAGTGAAAGTATTTGACTATTGAGCCATTTGGTAAAGTGTGGGTGACCTGATCTTCTAAACCAAGAAAATGTGCCAAAGGTCTTGAAAATGTTATTAAAAGTGCACTAGTATATCTCCGTCTTTTACCTCCATGAGTTGCAAAGCCTAATGTTTTCAAATCATCTTTCATTTCAAACTGTATCTTTCCATCAATTAATGATACTGATAACATGTTTTTTAATATGTACCCAAATTCAGGGAAATCTAAGACTCTATCATTGAAAAGTCTTTTGAATTCATAATACATCAGAGTATTATCACGGGTTTCGATAATTTCTTTATCAAGACGGATCTTTTCATAGAAAAAACCATCTGTACCCCAAGAAATCAATTTTCCATCTTCATCGGTAATAGTCACATACTCGTTGGAAATTGAAAACCAGTATTGATCATGTAATGATTTTTCTCCTCTATCTGGCAGCGTCATTTGTAGTAATGCCATTTCCCATTTTCTTTTATTGTTTAATTGAAAAACGTGAGGTAAATCAACTGTGAAATCTACTAGTTTTAATCTATCAGTAACAAATCCCGAAGGAAGAACCAAGTCAAATTCTTCATCAATCATATTGTCTCTAATTGACTTTCAGCTACCCACTCATCAAACTGGGAGGATAACCTCTCCACCTGATTAAATAGAAGTTTTTACCTCTTTTTTCTTAGTTTCCAACACTTGCTCAACGACGAAGGTTTTTGGAAGATACACATGTTGTAGCTCCTCTTTATAGAAGCGATCATCTATCTCTTCATCTTGGAGATCTTCAATTTTATACATTACTGGATACCTTTCTTTAATACTTTGCTAATCTTGAATATTTCTTCAGTATAATTTTGTAAATAACCTTTCTTAAACATTCTCTTCTTTAAACTCAGTCTTACATAATCTCCAATTTTAAAGATCTTTTATTTTTTTAGTTTCTTTTTAAACAGCTTTTTCGAACAGTGCTCACATTGTTTGGAGTAACTTCAGAAGGTCTCAACCAATAGATCTATGATAGGTATTGTTGTAAGAATCAACAAAATCTTGTAGATTATCAATATATCTTAATGTATTTTTGGCTGTGAAGTATCTATACATTCTTCCTTTAAGTGTTCTATTGAATCTTTCCACAATTGCGGCCTTTACATCATTATTTGCAGTGTAAAAATCGATATCGTTTTTCGTCAGCAAAGCTTGAAATTCTTTGTTTAAAAACTCAGTACCTTTATCAGATCGTACCTTTTTGGGCTTTCTTTCCAATAAAATTTCTTTAAAAGCATCGACAATTTCTTTTCCTGTTTTTCTTTTCAGAGGCTTTACCCAAGCATACTTGCTAAAAGTATCAATACAGCATAATAGAAATGTAATGTTGTTGTTTTCTTTTTTCAAATATGCCATATCAACAAGATCGCATTCCCATAAATAATCAATGTTATTAGTTAGTATCCGCTCACGTTTAAAGTTCTTCCTACTTGGTCTGTGCAATGAATATGCAAGACTAGTTTTACTCCATTCTTTAACATCTTTTCTTGTTAGATTAGGAATTACTTTTTTAAATTCCTTATATGCTTTATCTAAACCTCCAAGAGAACCCGGAACAGAAGGATCAGAATATAACTTTTCTAGATTCATAACAAATCAATTAATATTTCTAACAATTTATCATTTATAGAGTTTTTCTTCCGTGGTCTGTATGTTCTTTTCCTTTTGCCACCTGATAGACGCTTTTTAGACTTTCTTCCTTTATTTATGATCTTTTTGGGCTTTTTCTTCGCCGGTTCATCAACAGTTGGAAATGATTCGCTAGGTTGTATGATTATCTTTCAAAAGAAGTCATTTTTGCTGTTTTCATAAACATATAGATGGCTATTTATAACCTTTTTTAGACTTGTACACTGCTGTGGAGCTTCATGAGGGAAAATATTTGTTCGAAATCTCATATCTTCATTCATTGATTGGGTGAAATCACAGAGTAGATATCCATACATTCTTGCTGTTGCATCATTATAAATGTCAAGAAATGTTTTAGGAGATGCAGGCATAATTTGTCGTGCGAGAAATCTAATTTGACTTCTATCTCTAGGATTTTTGAAAAGAACTTGATATTGAGTATTGAGAGCCAAATTTCTCATTTCCGTTCCTCTTGGGAAAGGATTTTGCATCATAACAATAACATTAATGTTGAGATGAGATCTTCCTTTTGTGAACAATTTTCCCAAATCTTTGAAGTTTGCAATTTCATGCATTAGATCATCAACAACAATAGTTAATCTTTTGTCTGACCTCTCGATTTCTTCGTACAAGTTTTCAGGTAATTCAGTAATAAATCTACAATTCCCAACAAAACTTTTTTTAATGCGCTCAAATAGCTCTGGCTGGTTCGTTCCTGAGATCCACATGAGATTGGGATATTGCCTGCCATCATCGATTATATTATTATAATTTTTAAATAGATTTTCTACCCAAGTAGTTTTGCCGCTTCCGCTTACTCCAGATAAAATCAGAGAAAAAGGTGCTTTAAATCTCAAGTCATAACTCATATTTATAACAAATTTAGAACGTCTCTTTACAACAATAACTAACCTCTATTTATAACAATTTTAGAACAAATAACTAACAACTATTTTTAACACAAATAATGTTATAAAACTTAAACAAATGGTGTGACTAAATTGTTTATAATCCTGTTCAATATCTGTAGCAAATATACGGATGCAGAGAGGTTTGTATGTGATAATTCATCATACAGATTTCCGACATTGGATTTGATTGTTTGAGTTAGACGTCCATTCTTCAACTCATCAAACATTGATTTTTTGAACGATTCTTTCCCCTCAGCCAGCATATCGGCGTTGACATAACTGATGTGAAACGATAAAAATCTGAAAGCATTGTGAACCATACAATCTTGCTTGTGGTCAGTAGCATCAATTGATGTAGAGTAAATCTTTGTAGTTGAGCATTTTTCACAGTATTCTTTTGCTTTTTTGAAATGCGTTTCAAGAGAATTGTAGCATATGCTTCTTGTACTCGTACATCAGCATCTTCTTCTTGGAGTTCAGCATATGCTTTTGCAGCATTTCATCATCATTTCCTGATGCTGCTTTAACTGAGGAATCATCAACATGTTCTTTCTTTTTTTGAGCTGTGATATTTTCTTTCTTTTTTTCTTCGCATCAGATTCGGCACTTCCAGAAATGATGGTATAATTAATGATAGAGGCCTTTTGCGGGATGACGGTGCTAGCATTTTCAGATCAGCAAGCTTTCCATGCAATGCTTCCAACATTTCTTCTTTTAGATTTATTCCAGTTTTAGTTGGTTTCTCATTCTTCCATCTTCGTATTCCCAGGCATAACTTTATGGGAAAATCACCATTTTTCTGCAGATAGATTACAACCTTATCTTCATGTGCTTCTTCTTTGCTCAAAACTTCAGTGTATAGGGTTAGAAATTGAGTATACGTTCCCCCATATCGCTTCGTTTCAATGATGGCGCCGTTCTTCTCAAACAGACTTGTAACATCTTCTCCATGAAATTGTAATTTATGATTTATCTCACCGAGATTTATGTTGCTATCAACTATTTCCAAGAGACGAGCCAGTGCTGCATGAGAAATAGCCATTGATTTTACAGCTAGTGCACCTTTAATCATATCTTTCACCACCAGCACCCATTGTTAGAGGCAGCTTGAACAGCAAATGATGTCTTGATTAGGCCCTCTTCATTTCTAACTTCGTAAATTCCTGCCATGATTCTTCAGCGATTCTTTAGTGATTTTTTAAGCTCTGCACTCTTCAACAGCTCCGCACGACTGATTTGATTTAGCTTCCGACGTCTGTTTATGTGTATAAATCAACCAATCAGATTGCAGAGATTTCTGCTCCTGGAAACTTCTGGAAACTTCTGAAAAATCTCTGTGATCTGATTGGCTGATAGCCTCTGGAAACTTCTGGAAGCTTCTGCTCCTGGAAACTTCTGGAAACTTCTGAAAAATCTCTGTGATCTGATTCATCGTTCGAATGTTCTAGAACCTTCTTCGAAGTTTCTAGTTATTATTGAAAGGTGGTGTTAGCATTCGAAGTTCGAATGTTCTAGAACTTTCTTTCGAAAGTGTTTGAGGCAAATTCTTCTACAATTTCTGCTTGAACTTTAATCATATCACTTAAAAATTTATCCTGATTCCACTCTATTAAATCTCCAGTTAAATAATAATACAACAACTTCGCCAACCTTCCATTTCCATCAGGAAAAGGGTGAATCCATAATAACAATGCTGTAAGTTCTATTGGATTATAGTAATGCTGCCTCTTTATTAATTGGTTTAATAAAATTTCTATCTGATCAGGTTTACAATATTCTATTATCTCTGTTTCACTCATGCGTGCACATCTTACACTATTTGCAAATTTACCATGATATTCAGGTAAAATAAATTCATGTGTTTCTTTTACCATGTCAGTGTCGATTGTAAATCGAGAAATGTAATTTCTATCAAGCACAACCTCTCTTATCGTTCTTAGATATACATAAGCATCCTCTAAATTTGCCTTGTTTATACAGTCAACTTCACCTTCTGACTTTAAAATAGAATGCAGCATCTTTCTTTCTACTTCATCAACATTAATTCTGTATACTCGATTCATTATGAATTATTCTCGAGCTCCTATCTCCACGAACTTCTTATTGGAAATGAGCTTTTTGTCTGAGATTTGTTCATCTATTTCTTTCAATTTTGTTCATTTAAAAATGTTAGGTTCTTACTCTTGCTATTTTATAGATCTAGTCCCACTTCGTCTACCTTTCATATGCTTCTTCCGCTTCTTACGCATCCTCCGCTTTCGGCCGCCTTGCATTTTCCTCATAGCTGTGTCTAAACCATATCCAGCTGCAACGATTGCTCCACCTTTTGCAGCTTTCTTAGCACCTCTCAATGCCATCTTCTTAACAGCTTGTTTACTAACTCGTTTTGCTATCGCTCTTCCACCCTGTCTTACAGCTTGTTTAATAGCTTGCCTAGCTGCTACCCGTGCTATTGCGGAACCCATGTTTGTTGATTTCCTCTCTCCTTTTCGTATTCTATCCCTTTTATACTTTCCTTCACCCGTCATTAGTTTAGTCGCTTCAACTCCACCATCATCCTTCAACACATCGTCTATCAGCATTGACGCTACAACACTTGCTGCTATACTAGCCATGATTATATTATAGCTATTAAAGCGTTCTTCCTTCTTTTATAATCTATTTCTTAAATTCTTCATCTGCATATGCCCACTTATCGCGTTGTTTTTTCGGTACTCCGGCAGCTCTCCAAAATTCCCTAGGGATGAATTGTAGGGGTTTTGGTTTTTTCCAACCCTTTTTCCATATTGTTGGTTTCAACTCTCGCTGTAATCCTGGTAGTGGTGTTGCCGCAATAGCTGTTTTCACAACCCAATTTTGTATGTTTTTAAAAAGACCTTTACCCCTAATTCTCTTAGTGAGCCGTTTCTTTCTACTCTGTCTCTTGCGCTTACCCATCTTTATTTATGAGGTAAATGCATTGTTTTTATAAGAAATTTAAGACGAAAAAGCTGTTTAATGAATGCGTGCATTGCCCTCCGACATTGTGCCATTTTCATTATTGTAATGATGCAGATTCCTTATATAGACCCATGCATACAAATAAAAACACGCATTTACATGAGGATATCATTTTGTGTAATTTCAACATCTCCCCATTCTCTAAGAACACAATCATATTTAATGTTATAAAGTAAACAATCCACCCATAAACTACTAATGTTGTATTGTTTCTTTGTGTGATGATAGATAATTTGCTTCTCTATCCAAAGGAGTATCACAGCAAACCTTCCCAAGTTTCCATTTCCATCTGAAAAACTTTCATTGAATAGTGTTTTCAAGGTGTCATTGATCCTGTCTTTCCATCCATCTTCATTCACCGGAGATTCTTCAATCAGCAACCCATCTTCAGCATCCTTTGCTTGTGGTAGATTTCCAAGATTAACGCTTATTCGAGCAAATCCCATAAACTTGTGTAAATTCTTGTATACTTTCCCAAGATATATGCGTCGAACTTGAACCTTTGTATTAATGCCCATTACATCTCTAAAATGTTCCTTCAAATAGACCAAGAGCAAATCTTTTTTGTTCTTTGCAGAAATGACCTAAAGTCATTAATTATAATGTGTGCTAATGTTAACAACATCTTTGCTACTGAGATAATAGGTGAAATCGATCGTTTTTATAGATTACTCTAAATCCGGCGCATGCGCAGTTAAGAGGTCGGTTCTAGCCCACCTGATTAAGGTATGCCAATTCGAATGAAGATTATGTAATCATTCAAAGAAGGTTCGAGTCATAAAGTGATGCTTGCGCAGTGGAGAGGTAGAAGCATATAAGAATACACACAGTGATATTTTTTCTCTATTATCATTTTTAACATTATTAAATTATTCTTCATCATTAACATCATCATCATTATTATCCTCTTCATCATTATCATCACTTATTATATATTTTTTCGTATAGTTTCATCCCTCAATGCGTGGTTGAAAATCTTCATTATTACTTCATCATCATCATCTTCGAAATCATCATCTTCAAAATCGTCATCATCACCAGGGCATCGGTGACTTATGCCCAAGAACGGCAATAGTGCCCAACACCCCGGACATTCAAACGCAATTAATGCCCCATTTTCGACAGTTAATGTATTCATTTTCAATAGTTAGTGTATGTACTCTGAAATAAACGAACCATAATCACTAATATTATGAATTAATTCCAAATAAAGCTGTAAGGATAAAAAAGATTTGAAGCAAAAAAAAATGCAACTTACTTTTTGAATGTCCGAGGTGTTTGAATATCATTCCAGATTCCAGAAGTTTCTGCTTTCTCATGACAGAGACTTGCCGCGTACATTCGAACGTCGCATTCGAAAGTTTCTGATTGGTTCTTTGAATTCAATCTCGAGCCGAGAACGTGAATTTGCCAGTTCCTCGATATTTTTGTGTTTTCTTGCGATTTATTTAACAAATTCTTATCATCTTATAAGTGCATGAAAAATAGGAAATAATTCATTCAATATAATCAAGAGATTTTCTTTTTATTGCTGCAAAAATCTTTTTCATAAACAAAACCGTTTTTTAGTTATTAAGCTTTTTATGGTTTTTTTATCAGCTTTGGCGATGTTTTGCAACTTCAAACTAACTTTACCAGATTCTAGAAGTTTCTGATTTCTCATGACAGAGATTTGCCGCGTACATTCGAACGCCGCATTCTAAAGTTTCTGATTGGCTCTTTGAATTCAATCTCGAGCCGAGAACGTTTAATTGCCAGTTCCTCGATATTTTTGTGTAAGTCCCTGTGATCTGATTGGTTGATAGCTCCTGGAAACTTCTGGAAGCTTCTGCTTCTGGAAACTAGTGGAACATCTTTAGACTTATATAAAAGGATAGTCGAGTAGATTTCATTTAACTATAAATCGTTGAAGAAGAAAGAAGTAATTAGTCAAGATGTATCATTTTGAATCAAAAATCTCATTAGATGATATTGAAGAAACTGATGAGGTGGAAATTCTTTTTACATCATTTTGTAGTGAGGGTTTACCGTTTTCCCCAATGTTTCATACAAATGTGTATTATGAAGCATTAGTTCAATTCATCAGAGGTGATCAACGTACATATACAGCAAAACCTCTAAAGAATGGTGCGTGGCATATGTTTCGCAAAGAACAAGAAGGACACTGGGAGAATGCCGATGAGCAAGAAATAGATGGAGATGCGTCAAATTTTGAATCTGGGTCAACACTTGTCTACCTGTTTAAAGACTTGTTGGATATGTTATATGGTTACTATCCTCCATTTTTAACGATTGAAGAAAAATCTTCAATTCTTCTCAGTCTAGATGAGGGGAAAAAAGAAATCATTTTCAATCTATATGGGGTGATAGATGATAGGCTGGACAGATGCATCTTATATCGCTATACTCCTGGATTGTACACTGATGAAATTCCTACGTTAACGATCTGTGGTGATTGTGGTCGAGAATGGGATGGTTTCGCTCAGTGTGATTGCTATGGCATAATTTTCCGAAATGCTGAGACGGATGATTCAGAAGATGAAAAAATGTCTATAGCAGAAGAAGATCCAGAAGATGAAACAATGCCTATATCGGAAGAAAGAAGAAGATTCCCAAGATGAAAAACGTCTATATCAGAAGATGAAAAAATGTCTATATACAAATACTGCATGCCGCACATGTTGTGCTTAAAATTGTTATAAAATAAAGTTAGTATGATGAAAAATTTACTGCATATGTTACGTTTAAAATTGTTATAAAATAAAGTTAGTATGATGGAAATTTATGGCTCATTTTTCTAAATTCTACTAATATAAATTGTAAAAACTCTCTAGATCACTCCAGATTCTAGAAGTTTCTGCTTTTTCATGACAGAGATTTCACGCGTACATTCGAACGCCGCAATCGAAAGTTTCTGATTGGTTCTTTGAATTCAATCTCGAGCCGAGAACATGAATTTGCCAGTTCCTCGATATTTTTGTGTTTTCTTGCGATTTATTTAACAAATTTCTATCATCTTATAAGTGCATGAAAAATATGAAACAATTCATTCAATATAATCAAGAGATTTTCTTTTTATTGCTGAAAAAATCTTTTTATAAACAAAACCGTTTTTTAGTTATTAAGCTTTTTATGGTTTTTTATCAGCTTTGGCGATGTTTTGCAACTTTAAACTAACTTTCCACAACCTGTCGTTTTCGATTATTTTTTTACTGTTCATGCTCTATTCAATTCTCGAAGACTCTCGCGCATGCGCGATCTTAACACATTCTACTGCGCATGCGTGGGCCAGGTGGGCCAGGACGCCCATTTCTTCTCCTACTATATATTATTAAATGTCGTA